>CALNHX010010880.1:0-36562 GCA_940337035.1 Agriotes lineatus | reverse complement strand
AGACAAGTGCACACGTCTCTCATAGGACCCACGCTGTACTAAGTTAAGGCTTCCTAGATCAGTTCAGATCTTCACGTTTCAGGGTTCGTAAATGAATATTTTGCATGCTTGCCCCCGAATATTATTTCGGTCAAATGTTTGCATAGAGGGTGAGTACCCTAAAAAATAAAGTGCAACAATTAGCGCGTTGTACATAGTCCAGCCGCGAGCACAAATAACCGAACGGAACTAGAGGGTGGGTTGCGCCCAGGCCTGCTGCCAAGTGTTTAAATCCTTTTCCTAAACTCCTTCAGTGTTTTTTATTTGCAAATTGATGTAATTCGAATTACCAGGTATTTATTCTGTTTGTTTCAGTATTATTAGGAACGTTAGGATAGTTTGCCCTAGTTTCCTTTGATTTTTTAAAATGTTTAGTGTTAACCTCCACTTGCGAAAGAAGTTCTAAGTAAAGCCCTTTACAGATTTTTATTAGTTGCAAAACCAAAAAGTAATTTGGCATCGAGCAAAAACGATGAAACATAGCCCAGGGACGTAATTTCTGATGAGAGTGATACGATTGTTTAGATTAGCACAGTTGGGCTATACCTAGTTGAATTTGGTGCAGCTGAAACTGAATATCTGTCTATCATTAAAGCGGAATCTGTATTTTGTTTTAGTAAGTGGTTGCAAAGTGCAGAACTTTGATTTTATTTTTTTTAGCTGACACCAAAATAAAGATGGTGATTTCTTCGTTGCATAATTCTCTTCCCAAAATCCGATCAAACACTTATACTGATGCGATGTCAGACAGGCTGGCTTTTCTGGCACAGCAGAATATGGATGTACAACCTAAATAATGTTATTTAAATTTTCGTGGAGTTCTTTCGAGAAATAATAGTTAACACTATCAATCAAACTTTTCAGGTGAACGTTCATCTCAATTACGATATCTCCAGGTATGTCAAAATCTAGTTCTTCTCTATTTTTTTACCATTTGGAAGTTGTATAGATTTCGATTTTTCGTTGATTTCACCCAAACCATAATTTCCTCTTTAAACATTTGTACTTAATTGCTAGTGTAAAAAACAGTTACTACGTTTCGTTGATGTAAGAGCCTTAAATCATTAACTTCTTTTAAAAATGCTCCTAAATACGCCATGAGCCGACGCTCATCATACAATCTGTCTCCCAAAGCGAAGTGGTCGTCAATCAGGATGGTGTAAATGAGTAAGGATGCATGTAGACTTATCATGCTATCACACATTTTGAATACTCTTATGTTCATAGGTTGTGCTTTGATAAAATTGATTATTTTCACGCTTTCGTCAAAACCTTTTTGAAGAAAGGTTGATTTTTTTCACAGCAAGGGCATGGCACTGTACAATGTTACTTGTATTTTATTTATATTTCTTTCCAATTTTTTCGCGGAGCATTTGCAGATGGTCCGCGGTGCACCAAGCGTTCCGACAAGCACAGTTTGGAAACCGCTGTTCTAAATCCATCTTCGATTCAGATACAGTTTCGAAAGCGGTAATCTATGATCAGCGTCTTTTGAGATATTCTAATATCTCGCCCCTTTTTTAACGCCCTTGCTTTAGTCTTACAGTCAAGGAGGCCCGGCGTAGTGTCCAGAACGGCGCTTGAGATGACACGTATAGCACCTGTAATACTTAGACAACCTCGATTTCCGTCACCTCGAAAGTAATCCGCTTCTGCAGCTATACTGTTAGACGCTGTTGCCATTTATGGAACTGTGTTGGTTTTAGAATACTCTTGAGTTCGTTTGTTACATTAGACTGGATAATGGCTTGCTTCATTGTCATGTTAGATGATCCACTTGTCAGGCCTTTTCCTTCCCAAAATCTCGCAACATTTTTAATGACGCATTTTAACATTATTTTCAGTTGACCGTTCAGCCTGTTGATTCCACATTTTAATCTATTCCTAGTATTTTAGCTATCCATTTCTGATGTTGTAAAGAAGTATGGCGAAGGACGGCCCTTATCTGTTATGCTGTTGGCGAAAGTTGTATTTGGTATTTTTCCCGCTGGTAAATATCGGCCTCGGTTGGTTAAATAGTTGAGAGGGTCGGGGTTCCAGCAAATCTGCAAGAGAAACTATGGGAGAAGGCGCCAGGTTGTCGACGTAGACAAATCCTTGGGTAGGACCTCCCCAAGGGGTGCCTACCAAGCAAATCAAAATAACAGCAGAAGCCATAACTAGTAACAATATTTATTCAGAATTTGGTTCTATAGTGCAATAACGAGAAACTCATACAAGGCACACCACAAATATACATATACATATAAAACAAATCAACCAACAAACAATATAAATATATCACAGCCAATACATATTATCACAAATATATATCATAAGTTGACCTATAAAACAGCGAACAGTGCTAAGTAATTCAAGTCTAGCCAGAAGGACGTTAGATGCGTCCAAATCATAAACCCAATAAATAAGTGCAGAAGCATGTTTAATCATAAATACAGCGGCGGTCACCGTAAAGCGGAGATAGACACAACACGTGGCATGACTCAATTAACCTACGATCAAAAACACAAAGTTCTAAATATTCGCATATATTCCTTTAAGCGGAGTGGAATCAAAGGAGTGCGAATAGCGCAAGCATAAAGTAAGGCCAACATTCAACCCCGAGAGTTGGCTTAATAAATTGACTTTACTGCAAACAAAAGTTAGGCGGGCGGTACCTGTAGTTTATGAGATCTCGCAAGGGTGCTAGGACCTATAAGAAATTTATAAAACTCTCTGAGAAGCTTCAAGTCACCTACTTGCGGTCATTCTAAACCCTAAACCTGACAATGAATTTAGAAACGGGCAGCTAAATAAACACAGTAATAATCCCGTCGGCAGTAGCTCAGCCACAGCACAGAAATTTTGACAACTGAAGCAAAATCAAATGTCGAGGTTAATGCACTACGTTGTTACGCGTGAAAAGCACATGAACAAAAGTGATTACTAAAGCAGCCGCAACACAAATCAAAGCAATCTAAAAGTGGCTGCACAACAACCGGGTATGTTGTGCAGCCATTTATACCACTATACCAAATAATCAAAAATCTAAATTACGCAAAGGCACACAAACCGTAATTCACAAAATACTAATATAGCAATTCTAAAAATATCATACTTATAAACTCAAATTAATCACACAATTCATAACTAAAGCACTACAAAAACCTCTCAGGTACACACGACACGTGGTGCAGAGGTGGTGGACGTGGCGACCAGGCAGTTCGTGGACTATGGAGACGGCCTCGTAGCGGGCTGCTGATGAACCTCGTTAGAATGCAGCGTTTGCAGGGGAATGGGCAGCACGCAGGCTAGCAAATGCACCTTTTGTCCCCGGCAGAATAAATCACACCAATACGGAAAACCATTCCAAGCAAAACCAAGTTCCCAGGGTAGTAAAAGAAAGCTAAATATACAAATTTCTAGGTACATAACCGCGCTAAAGGGAAGAAGCCGAAACTAGCCTGACGAATGGTGACGAACAGCTTTACACACGATCCGATCGGATAGGAGGCCCAACATATCCGCTATAAAGCGTACCGACGCCCGGCAGCAACACACAAAAGCTCCCATGGCGTTCCAGAGAGTCACAACGCCTGACATATCCTTCCAAAAACGAAGACACCAATATCCAAGCAAAAGGTACCCAGGGCACCAACTTCTCACCACCGAATCGGGGATAGAAAAAGATTGAATATTTTCCAAAAGCAGTTCACAATCTCAGGTTATCAATTTGAAACAGGAAAAAAAACTATAAGAATGCAGGTGTATGTTCTAATCTGATAAACAGAACTGTACCTTATTGAGAAATTGATAATGATGTCAATAGGTTTGCCTAACCATTTAGAGAAAATGTACTGTATATTTAGGAAATAAATGCGAGTTGCGAAATTTAATTAATTATTTCAAATATTGCATGCAAAACGACAAAATGAGTGTAACATTGTCGTTCTCATCTTCTTGCCCTTCCCTGAACCTCTGATGCTAATCAAAAATACTTTTCACAGTATTCTCACCACACGCCATTTTCAACGGCTCTAACATTTCAGTAGCACTTTTACCAATTCACTGCTCTAAACTTTTATCGTTCTTTTTTACTTCAATACTCACACACCGACTTAAGTTGCTTTTACAATTGCTCACGTATAAATGACTACTAGTTTGCGGTTTACACATACACTAGTTCAAATATGTCCACTACACTACGCAGCCGTTCCGTGAATTAAATTGTCACACCTCGTATACGGTCCGTAGTATATAATAGCTGTTTATGCAACAAGTGCTAAAAGTCGACGTTTATGCACGATACATGAAAATTATGAAACGAAGCCGAAGGCTGAGTTTCATAACATGTCTCGTGCTTAAACGACTTTTAGCACGCGTTGCATACAATATTTTATCTACGACCTTAATTTTACTGTTATTAATCCATAAATATCGATTTAACAAAGGTTTGCATCTACAACACTTCTAATTTATGTCATAATAAACAGTAGGCCATGCCACGCGGGCGAATGTTTGCGAATGACAGTAGTCGAGGTCAGTTACGAAATGTAATTATTAATACTTCACATCTGACTGTATTCATTACATAACGCTTTAATTATTTCAAAAACACTTTACCTGTAACGGAAGAAGCAACTAGAATAACTTTACGACTTCACTTCCAGTTCGAAATTGTAGTTTTATAACCTCACTTCACTTTTAGCACATGGGCTAAAAGTAAACATCTTTATTTCTTTAACCACGGTAAACTATAAAACGTCACTTTTAGTGAAACAAGTTAGCGCTAAAAGGCCTACTTTCAGTAGTGGTCGTAGATAAACTTTGTTTAAGTAAAGCTAAGCATCGATTAACCTATTGCTTTATATCAATGAAAACGTTTGTTTATGGTACATAACGTATCTTCGTGCAAAGCAAACTATCAAGGGCACATAAATGAATTTTTCTAGAAATTAATAAAATATTTCCCTTGTGGAGTGTTAATGCAGAAAGGACGCTTTAAGATTGTACAATGTACAATAAGCGAAAGAACACAATGTGTTTGATAAATGAAGTAGAGAAAGATTCGAATCCATTTGCTGCAGATTTGAGACGCGACAAACCGCATTGTGGTCTCGTTCACAGCCTGCTACTCCTCGCAATCGTTAGCTTAAGTAACGGGGGAATTAGGAGGGTTTCTTTCTCTGCCTCCGGAAACAATACATATACGCATCCATCTTCCGGACGGAGCCGCCCCGCGTTCTTTTTATATACACATATATCACCACACAGTGACTTTTCTTCGCATTGTGGCTTGCAGTTAGCCGGCAAGAGCTGTTACCTAATGAAATTATTACAATCACACACTCTTTTGTAAGTACCACAAAAAGCACGCTATGAACGGCCAAATTTTTCTGAAAAATGTCCCTAATATTTTCAGCTGAAATACACTTCGACATACTAATATAGCCATAAGGTTGGTAGTAAATAGGGCAATACAACAATATCGTATTAATTATTTAAACAATTATATTCAAATTATGTCATGATTATTACCTTTTAGAAACTACAGTTCTCACCATAACGTTTAGCTTTATTTTATTTTATTTGATTATTAATATTATTGTTATTATTATGATTTTAAATGTTTGTAATTAAACCTATAAGATGTGTCTCGAACTATAAACATAAATAAATTATATAATTCTATATTTATTTAATCTCACAGGTAGTGATGTAAAAAACGCGTTTTTTAAATCGAATAAAAAACCTAAAAAACACAAAAAACGGATTTTTTTGTTTTTTTTTGTTTTTTATTCATTTTTGTAATTGGCGGCACGTTTTGGTAGTTATAGTTATCGGCAGGTAAGCAAATGACAAAGTTTAAACTTATTTTGATTTTACATGCACTTTAAAGTTCAAGAAAACTACAGCACAGACTAGACAAATGTTTAATAAACAAAAGTAACATTTTATACCTACTGCCTACTCATATTACGTATTACTCACAGAACAGCAAAGCGTATGCATGCGTCTATACGAGCACCCCCGCCCCACCCCTACTGTTGGAAGTTGTTTTAAGCTGTACCGAGCTCTGAAACTGTCGAGCTGATCGACGAATCACGTTACGTTAGCGATTCATCAGAGTCATCAGTCAGTGACATGGGCGACGTAAAGTGCATGGATACTGACTCCAAGTCAGTTGAGGAGTCAGCCATGTCTATTAGCGAGTAATTTCTGCATTATTATAATTTCTACAGGTGTTACGGAAGTCGACGGAAGGGGTGAATCCTTGGCCCAAAATATGATGATTTAACTCAACTTACCTATATACAAAGTTGCTTAGTTTAGCCGCTAGAGGACTTTAAAAATTATTAGCTTTTTTAAATGTTTTAACTCCTCGTATAATCACTACCATTTTTTTTTCTGGATAGTTACTTTAATTTAGAAGCTATTTCCTCTCTTACAAAATTTTAGGGGTAAACGGTTTAGCCACAAAAAATATTTTGTAAGAGAGGAAATAGCTTCTGAAGTAAAGTAACTATCCAGAAAAAAAATTGGTAGTGATTATACAGAAGGTTAAAAAGATATGGGTGGATAATTAATTGTGACAAAGTTTCTAAACACCCTGCAATTTTCGAAATTAGGGTTTATTCCACAAACTGTAGTTTACTGGTAAAAACGCATGGCCAAAAAATGAATAAAATATATCAAACATTTTTCGACTTATTTGAAAAAATTAAAAAAGCTAATCATTTTTAAAACCTTCTAGCGGCTAAATTAAGTAACTTTGTTAAATCATGATATTTTGGGCCAAGGATTCACCCCTAGAAATTTTTCCGTCGACTTCCCTAACACCCTGTATATCCACTTTGGCTATTTTTCTATTTTTCTTTAGATATATTTGTTTCTTTTGTTATTATAAATTCTATAATTCACTTTACCTATAAAATGTATTTTTTTATTTAGAAATACTTATCTGTTTTCAAACGAAACGTATTTAAAAAAACAGACCGCTTGGTTTTTCTTACAAAACAACAGGTTTTAAAAAAAACGAACGGTCTTTTTTGTTGCATCACTACTCACAGGGTTTCCATAACAAAACGTAAAGTTGTTGCTGTTTGTTTTTTCTAATTTAATATCTTTAGACATACATTCTTAAGCCAAATTATAATAAATGTATGAACTTCGCATGGACGCAAATATCCATAAAGACATATCGGACAAAAATGTATAAGTAAGTAAAAAACTATATTAATCTATTCTTACAATTTTTAACATCCCTGCAAATTCTACGGTCACCTCAGTTCTATTTCCTGTTGTATAGTTTTACATCATTTCTTTTTATAACGTATTATATTTTTTAGCCTTTCTATAAGGCTGTAAAATATACAATAGACGTTTTACTATTTATAATTTTGATTAAAGTGCAATGCAATCAATCGTTTATTTAAAAATATTTTAGTAGGTACTGTACTCGTAAGTCCAAAAGATATTTGAATTCTGCGTAGATTATTTTACCTTTAAGGTATAAAACACCGTGTTTTTACGTAATCTTTTTTTATACGTATATCACAAACGCATGAAAAACTCTGAGGTGTACTTCATGTGGTAGTCGGTTCCTATTTTTAATTAAGCAAAGTATATTAGCTTTGTTACTTATGCATACCGAAAAAATATCGTGAAACAGCAAGAACAGTTTTTAATGTGTTTTTAAGTGTAACATCTTTATTAACTGTGTGTAACAGCGTCTTACACTTCATTTTGTTTCTGTGCAATATCAAAACTAATAGCAAATCGCTTGGCTATATACAACAAGGTGAACAAAATTAAAATATCATTTCAAGTGACTCTTTTAGTGCGCTGAAGGCCATGGAAGATATATTGTAATGGTTCACTACCCATACAAATTTGGGTTGCCTAATGAACTAAATGAATAAGGTCAACATGAGCAGAGAATTAAATATTTTATCTATTGCAAAATAATCAATACTTTACATTAATAAGTACACATGATGTGAGCAACAATAACTAATAATTTGAGGGATAGAAGTTAGCATGAAATAAAGCAGGTGTTACAAGGGTTACATGCAGAATTTCAGATATGATAAATATTCAGAAGAGCTAATACAATTTAATTTGTAACTGACTGATTTGAGCTTATTATATCAAACATAATGTGAATAGAATAATACAAAGTGATTTGTTAAATACAGAAAGAATATAAGCGTTATGTAGCAAAAAGCAGATTAGCTGAAAGGTAAACGAAACCATGCTAGCAAAATAATAATTGCAAAGAGCAATGAAAATGCAACGCAACCGATCGAAAGACAATTAGTGAGATGTTAAATGAACTCTAAGGGCCGGTTGCAGAAAGCAATGTTAAGTCTGGTGTTAGCTAACGCGACGTCAAAGTGAACAAAAACAAATCAAATCTCAAATGCTTATGGTAACTAATACATTAGTAAACAAAGTTTGATGCGATTTTGTTCACTTTGACGCGACGTTAGCTAACACCAGACTTAAATTTGCTTTCTGCAACCGGCCCTAAGTGTATTAGTGCATAATAAACAAAAGTTCATTAAAATCAGAGCAAATGTTGTAACAATTATTCCAAGAAAAAGAGAATATTAGTGGTTAGGCAAAGACATGATATAAAACCTGTAGTCCATAAGGTTTAAACACGTTATCAAGCCTAATTTTCTTTATAAACGTTTGAAAATATAGTTGCTAGGTGACAGAACTATCATTTTTTATGAATAACTAAACAAACTTGAAAATTGTGCTTTGGGACGACATAGAGCTCCTCCATTATCATGTAAAATTGTAAATAAAAAAGTTCTTAGTTACCAATTGTGATTAAAGTTATTCACGAGTGTCCTGTGCATCTGTGGGTGTAATTTACCAAGTGCTAAGAGGTCCAGGTGGAGCAGCTAAGCCAGCAGAACAAATCGTCCAAGTGCGAGTGACTTCGGGGCCCATTTCCTTAAGCAAGCAGCTTCGCCCAGCAAGAATAGTGCTTGCTATTTGTAGGGAGGACATTCAGGAGCCAGTGCGTGCAGAAAACCTAACCAACAAGTGTTTCCCAAGTCCATAATTTCCGTGGCGCCATTTGGAAGCATATCCGGCCCCCGAGAGGTCTCCGATAAAGGTAAAATTTCACAGAGAAGGCGTTGGCGTAGGTCCATTATTTTTGGACTTCTGCAAGATCACACCGTCTACGAGGTGGAGAGCCATATTCGAGTGGTCCAGAGCCGTCCAGTTTTTAGAAATTTAGATAGCGTCCCTTGAAAATCCGAAATGACGCGGCATTTTTCCAGTTTTGGGCCGGATGTGAAACAAAAAGCTGTCGCGCTTCTGTTTCCACGTCACACTAAAAACAAAAGGAGTTTAGCAGTTGCTACGTCACAGTATTAATATTTACCTGACGCGTCTTTGCCACTTTGTTTTTTTTTTAATTCAATTTACGTTGTTTTGTGTACTAGCAGAGCATTTCGTTGCTTAGTCAAATTTATAGGTTAGCTAAATATTAGAGAGTATTTGTCATACTACGAGTTATTTGTCTTAACAAGTTTTCTTCAAATTTATGAATCCACACCCCTGAATCAAGATTGTCTCATGTTCTATCGAGCTAGGCCCGAAAGTTTATTGCAAAAACCATTGACTTGTCGAAATAATTGTTACATCCTTTTAATTTGCCCTGAGTATGACAGGTGAATTTCAATTGAAACTTAATAATTAAAAAGTGTAGTTTCCCCCTTGCCGTAAATTATTTTATATCAAAAACCCCAATATTTATCATTAAAGCGAAGGGTTATTACAATATATGTATAGTAAAAACCATACGTCATAGAAATTTAAAAAAAATTAACCGCCACTATAAATACCGGTAAGACTATATGCATGATGTGGATACCAACCCATATAGGAATTCATTGAAATGAGGCAGGAGGACACAATGCCAAACAAGCTACCCGCAAAAAAAAATTTGATTGTGGAAATTTCACATTAGTAAATCTGAAAAATCATGATAAAAACCTCATATGGACAACTTTGAAACAACAATGCAAGAAGTTACAGAAAACAAACTACGGAAAATCAAAGATCACCTTCAAAAATACAATAACCAGAAAACGAGAAGTGATAATAGACTCCAAATAGGACATACAAAATTAACTCACACTCACCTATTACAGAAGGAAAATCCATCCATCTGTAATGACTGCCAACAACCCATCACATGCAAAATCTGAGTGAGAGTGTAAGAAGTGGGATAACCTTAGAACCCAATACCAGATCAAAACCGACCTAAGGATAGCTTTGGGAAACGAAGATATTGCAAAAATTTAATCTCCGAGCTTTAATCGGTAGATTTTAAAATTATAATGTTGTTATGTTATATGGAAAGTGCCAAATCTCTCCCAAAATATTCCCTTAAAACTGCTGTTGGAGTAATGAACTCTAACTGTACTCTAATTGAACTTGAATTGATTTATTTGTTTTATTTAAACACAATTATTATAGAGCTGACGCTGATAGAATAAATAGCTATAAATATTGTATGACCATTGAACAAACGTATTAAAAGTGTTCAAACGTTTCATGTCGATGCTTTTCCTATTCAAAAACATCGGAGTGCGAAACAGACTCAAGATAATTTTTTTTCAATTGGGAGAAAAATTCTACATTTCTGATATGTTTTCGGCCTGCAAGATGCATATTCCGATATGTTATCGTCATTGCTAGGCACAAAAAAAAACAGTGTTGAAATATTGTCGACCGTGCTAAGAGAACAAAAACTAATAGTACGGGAATAATTCGTTCCATTTTGTCCTTCATGTGGTTTATTTATCTCGGCCCTACGAGCTTCGGCAAATAAATTCCACATTTTTGATAAAAAGTTACTTAAGAGCGTTGGTATACAAACTACTATTTTCTTCACTTTTTTGGGAAGTAGAAAAAGACGGTTAATAAACAAATCAAATTAATGTATAACCAAGTCCAACTCACAACCCTGGCTTTGTGCATGGTATAACTAAAGTGTTTGTTTCTAACTTAATTCCAGTCGTCTGTATAGCATATTAAACTTGATGTTTTTCAGAAATATACTTTAATACTTATTATACAATAAATCCTGATCATAATTCTTCTTCTTCTTCTTGCTCCTATCATAGGATAACAATCTGTTACTACTGCACTAAGTTCGGTTTTATAAATTGATAATTTCAACTAAATATTATTATTATTAATTGGTGTGTACTTAAAACACATACAACGAGTTCCAAGTTCAGTTACAGTATAAGACCTCAACACTAAGCAACAGCTCTATGAACTCCCACTAAAGCTTCAAGTACTGCTACTTGCTTTGGTAACACATGAGAACTTTAACATTATCAACACAAATCCTATGCAGTGTCTAGTTTACTCATACGAAACATTAAAAAAAAATTGACACTGTTAGGTTAGGTTTCTTTAATGAATGTACTTAACAAGAATGATGTTTTGAAGGGACACATTTAAATGCCGTATAGTAATTAAAATAATGCACAAAGTAACATTTTTATTTACAAAATTAAATAACCAGCAAAAATTATTTTCAATCAATTCTTTGGCTTAAAAACCACTACATTATTGTAAAACATTTTCAAAGTGCCCCCCATTAGTTTCTCAGTACTTGCGTGCACACACAATAATTGCATCTTGAACACGCTGCAATATTCTGTGGTTGATGATGCCACCTGTAGGAACTGCCAGTTGGCGGAACAAACCTCATTTTATGTTCTCTATCTCTTTCCTTACACTGGGACATAAACATTTTGGAGCCGGCCTGGTGGAACCCCAGGCGATAAGGGCCGTTTCTATGGGTAAGACTATTTCCATCACGTTGGAAATCGGGCTCTTCGAACGAGACCCACAGCAATTTAGGTGGAAATCACAACGGACCAATTGGTCTTAGTCCAGCTAACAACTAGCACCACCAGAAGAAGAAGAAGATGGTGGTGACTCCTTTATAAATTCGATCGGTAAGGTCTTCTCGAGTATGGACAAGAGTAACATAAACCAAATTCTTCAAAAGCCCCCGCGTGAAAAAGTCCAAAGGTGTTAGATCCGGACTTCCACGACCGATCGACTTGTCAGGGTAATGGTGGTTAAACCATTGCTGAACCACACCTGCATAATCTGATGGTTTACCGTGGAGCTGCACCCACATATTGCGTCTAAGTAAAGAGGAATATCCTCCAGTAAACCCGGAAAGTTATTTAAAAATTCTATAAAGAATTTTCTACATTTAGCCTTACGGAAGTATAACAGGGCCAGTCAGCTTGTCTTCAAGTATTCCTGCACTTGCATTTACTGAAAAACGTACCTGGTAGTTTCTTTCGTGAACTGCGCGAGGATTGTCATGAGCCCAAACGTGGTTGTGACAGTTAAAGATGCCGTTTCTTGTAAATGTAGCTTCGTCCGTCCGTAACACGTTGCTTATAAACAAAGGATTTCTCCTATGGGCTTCTACCTACCACTAGCAAAAGGTAAATCGATGTGGGTTGTCTTTCTACAATAAATTCTGAGCTCTTGCTTTGTGATAAGGATACAGTCCATCATCTTTTAAAATCCTATGTATGTACCCAAATTTCTAGAAATACTTCATATACTAATTTCTGGATTTTTAGCTACTATTTGTAAAACGTTTTCTTCTAAGTTGGGTTTTCTTATTCTTGGTCGACCTCCGTTCATATCATGAGCTAGAATAATGGTTCCGTTTCTCTTAGTCTTCGATCTGCCGCTCTTATAGCAGTATGAAAGGGATGCCCTCTGTTGGGAAAACGTATGGCGTATACCCTTGCAGCCTCATTAACATTTCCTTGACAGGTTTCTAAAACCCATATCATCATCATCATCATTTACAGCATTTATATATTCCATCTCTGGATGTAGGCCTCCCCAATTTGTCGCCATTTTCTGCGTTCGGTGGTTGATCCCATCCACTGTGTTTCAGCTATTTTGCATATATCATCTCTCCATCTGGTTCTAGGCCTGCCTCGATCTCTTCTTCCCGTTCTTGGCCTCCATTCGGACACCTTCGTGCTTCATCTGTTGTCCCTTCACGTAACATGTCCCGCCCATTGCCACTTTAGGCTTGCGATTCGTCTTGCTACATCTTCTACTCTAGTTTTATTTCTTATCCATTTGTTTGTCTTTCTTTCCTGTAGCTGTACTTCAAACATTGATCTTTCCATTGCTCTCTGGGCCACTTTCATCTTTTTTATTATAGTCTCAGTGAGGGACCACGTCTCAGATGCGTATGTAAGCATTGGGCGGACGCACTGGTTGAATACCTTTGTTTTGAGATATTGCGGGTATACATTACATTTAAATACATTCCTTACTTTTCCGTATGCCGCCCATTGCAGTTTGATTCTTCGATCAACTTCCGCTGCTTGCGTGTCCGAAGCAAAAGTCAGTTTTTGTCCTAAGTATATATATTCTACTACTACCTCTAGCAGATTGTCCTTAATTTGGATGGGCGGTACATTTTCTCTACTAGACATAATTTTTGTTTTCGATAGGTTCATTTTTAGCCCAACAGCTTGTGCTGCTTTCCCGACATCCATTAACATTGTTTCGAAGTCCTCAATATTGTATGTTAGTAAAACAATGTCGTCAGGGAAACGTAGATTATTGAGGTAATCGCCATTAATGTTGATACCCTTCTCGTCCGAATTCAGAGTTTTGAATACATCCTCTAAGAGAATAGTGAACAGTTTGGGCGAGATCGAGTCGTCTTGTCTGATGCCACGTTTAACATTCACCGGTTTGTTTTTTCGAATGTTTGTATTGTTCTGGTTGCATTATTGTATATGTTCTCAATTAATTGAATGTATCGATAATCGATTCTGCATCTTTTCAGCGCATTAACAGGTGCCCAGATTTCCACTGTATCAAATGCCTTTTCGAAGTCAATAAAGGCAAGGTATAGAGATTGATTATATTCATATGATTTTTCCATTACCTGTCTGACAGTATGGATATGGTCTATGGTACTATACCCCTGTCGAAAACCCGCTTGTTCCGATGGTTGGAATGCGTCCAGACGGTTTGTTATTACTTTTGTTAGTAATTTATATACATGCCATAACAGTGAAATCGGGCGGTAGTTTTTTAAGTCTCTTTTATCGCCTTTTTTATATATTAGGATCACATTCGCGTCTTTCCATGCTTTAAGTGTTAACCTTGTGTCTAGGCACTTATTAAATGGTGTTACTATATGTTGTAGTAGTGCTTTTCCTTCTACTTTTATTAATTTTATTACTATGCCGTCCGATCCTGTGGCTTTGTTATTTTTCATACTTTTTAGTGCTATTTCTATATCTTTCTTGTTAATTAGCGGTATATCCTCGGTGTAGTGTTTGGTCAATGCTGCTCTTTTTTCATTGGGCCTAATAAGTGGTTCTTTAATTTTTCTGGAATATAGATCTTCGTAAAATTTTTCTATGTGCTTGAGGATATCTTCTCGATTATGTATTATGGTTCCATTTTCATCTAGTATACTTGTAATTTCCCTTTTTCCTTCTGCAATTTTGTTCCTAAATACTCTTGGTCCTCTATTTTCTTCGATAGTTTTGGTTATAATTCTTTCATTGTATTCTTTTATGTCAGTTCTTACTTGTCTTCTAATACTCTTGTTTATTTCTTTTAGTTCTTCTGCTGGCATATTTATTTTATCCTTGTTGCTTTTAACTATTAACTTTTTCGTATCTTCTCTGAGTTTTGATGTGTTTCTTCCTTTCGTTTCCTTGGATATCTTGTTTTCAGCACTTGTCACGTTACTGGTTAGATATTTGTAAAGATCTTTGATGTTCGACGTTTCACTAATTGGTTTATTCGCAAAATTAGCCTCTATACTATTTTTATATTTTTCCATTTGATTCCATATCTCTGTTTGGTTTACTCGTATTCTTTCCATTTTAATTAGTTTTTTCCGTATTTTGTATTTAATATTATCCGGGCTCGTACCATTCTGTGGTCACTAATATTGATCCTGTTGAGAACTGTTACATCTTGTACTGTAGTTCTATTATCTGTGAAGATAAAGTCTATCCCGTTTTTTTGTTTTCCCGTCCGGGCTCCGCCACGTCCATTTTCTTTGATGTGTTTTGTTTTAAAATGTGTTCATAGCTTTTAATATTGATGGTCTTCGAGAATATTTATTAGTGTTTGTCCTCTTTCATTGTGTGTTCCTATTCCATGTTTTCCAACGCAGGTCTCTCCCCTTTGTTGTCTTCCTAACTTAAGCGTTGAAATCGCCCAGTATTATCGTGTAATATGTTTTGTTTTCACTGATAGCTTTGTCTAAATCTTCATATAGTTGTTCTATTTCGTGATCTAGATGTGCAGATGTAGGTGCGCATACCTGGATGATCTTCAGGTAGTATCTATTAGATATTTTCATTGTTATGTAGATTATTGTTGATACACCTATCACGCAGCAAATGTATTTAACCATTTTTTGTGTACCAGGATTCCGACAACATTATTATTATCATTTCCTTCTTCCTCTCCTTTATAATATAGCACATTCCATGTTCTCAAGGTGAGGATATCTTTTCCTTTTCTTCTCACCTCGCTCACTCCAAGACAGTCCCACTTAATATTCTGTAATTCTTCTTCCAATTGTACTAGTCTGTCTTCCGCACAGAGTGATTTTGTATTCAGTGTTCCGATGTTTAGTTTTGTGCAGTTTTTAGGATTGTCATTTCTCCATTTCGAATTTGTGCCTCTCCCAGAATCCGTGAGGCTGACCGTGTAGCCGATGTGGGAGTGTGGGTGATTGACCCTACCCACCTGGGGTAATCCAGTTTTGAAATTCGTATTCATATTCTTTGGGGGTTATTTAGCATTAAAACGCTACACTTGCTAGGCGGATTGGCGAGTTTTGGTATGAATTGGTAAGGATAGACGGTGAGAGGTAGGATTAGGGTTGGGACTTGGTTTACTACGCATCTGGAGGAGAGAAAAAGCCAAGACTAGCGTGGGCAGGGTCGCTTCCCTGAAAACCCATATAATGCCTGCTTATTCATATGCCGCGTATTCCATGGTACAAAGACAAATTATAATTAAAGTTAAAGCAAAGCAAACGCAAGTGAAATTAGTCTGGAATAAATCCGATGCCACAAAATTTGACATCAAGAATTTTAATGTTTGTTTTTGGTTTTATTTTTTGTTCCACCATTTTAAAAACGAAATACGAGCAGTTAAAACCAATCAGTCAATAATTTAGAAAATATCTATTCTTTATAGTTCTTCATAATTTGCTGTTGGAGATAACAACATTAACCACATGGTGCAAAAAAACTAAAATACACGGGACATTTTTATTGCAAATTTGTGTTCATCTTTTATGATAGAAAAAAGTTACCTGAAGCTTTAGTGGGAGTTGGTGGACACCCTATATGCTGAATTTATTTTTAGTTTTAATTTGAAAAACCACAAAACAAAATTTGAAATATGCAGAAATAATTTTTCACGTATGTATAACTTCATTGTTTATAAAAATTTGTAAATCTGATACCATCCAAGAGAGAAAAATATATGGATGACGGCATTGCCACCAATGAATATCGATTTAAAAAACAAAGTTAATGAAGCATTTTGAAATAATTTAATAATATCAAAACTAATCTACTCTGTCATTAATAATACCCAAATTATACACAAAAAAATGGAAATTTTAATTTCCAGTTTCTTCTTTATAGTTAACATGAAACAAATTCTAAGCTTTGAATAGAGATTACGGTGACACTTAGTAATATGATAAAATAATAATAATATAATACAATATAATAATATTGGTTATGAGACCCTTGTGTTAAGCACTCTATGATTACTTAAATTTCATTAGATCTTGGGCTGATATAAGATCTTGTGGATATTTTTCTTTATATAGTGAAATTAACGCATGTGCCCGTTTACTCTCTAAAGATGATTCGTTTAATAATTAGATCATTTTTTTGTTGGTTTCACACCGCAGAAACCTGGCCGTTGTCTTCTAATAGAATCAGCCACCTTTATTACTTTACTTATAGTGAAGCTTTAATAAAGTATGATGAAAAATTATCTTCACCTAGTATGGCCATGGAATACTTCCTAATTTATGAATCCAACTACATATATACTTAAATGTCAAACGTGACATTTGCTTTTGAAGTGAGTTATAGTTGCATTCATAAATTAGGAAGTATTCCATGGCCATACTAAATGAAAATAATGTTTGATCATACTCTACTTTCCACTGTATTCACTTCAGTTCAGAACAGCACTTTCTACCTGCTTTCTTTTAAGTGTTCTGAAAGTATTAGCTACACGAGTATTATTTGTATAAAAATGTGGATAGAAATAGCCGAATGGTAAAAAATACCGACAGTTAGCGATATAGTAATGGATGTGACTCGGAGGTATGACCCTCTGCTTCTGGGTTCAAACCCCAGTAACTTCAGCGGCCCTAAAAGTCTTATGTCGACTACACTCGGACTCCCCACTTTCGCTTTGACCCTATAGGGTCTTAATGCATAAAGTTCTTCAAAAAAGAGAGAGACCGATGCCCCTGCAGTGGGAATATTACAACAGGGCTGACAACAATGAACAACGAAATGAGTTCGAACCTCATATCCATTCATTTGGTTTTACCCTATCTTCCTCCGTTTCCATACTACCTGACAGTTTTAGTAGTTGTGGCTCTGAAAAACAGCATTGTTTCTAAATCCAACGGGTTATAAACTAATCATCTGACCGAGATATGCTGTAAGATGGCTTATGGAACCCCATTGCATGAGAGCAAGAAGTAAAGAATATTTGCTATTTTTACACACAACTAATTTTAAAGTATCTAATTTATACAATGATTCTTATTAATCTACAACCAACATGCAATTAATCATCAAAACTTTGTCCTTGACATTAATGTATGTTTAGGAAGTATTTCTATAAAGTCATAGTTTTAGCTTTGGGTATAACCTTTTATTTATTTTATATTTGAACGCTACGTAAAGAAAATCGAAGGCTACTCCAACTTTTATTTACTTGACTGTACTACTCAATGCACTGCAGTCTGCAAACTGTAGATAGTCGGAAAGTGGGCTCTAAAAGTCTACGACTTCCTGAGTAGTTCGGAAATCAAATCAATTTGGAAAACCGTAGGTTCAGGAAAACGCCTTCCATTTGAAAGCGTCCCCTACAAACAGATTTCGTGGAGTACCTTTTGCGTTCGTATCACACAAAAATGTACTTATACATACGAGTGCATATATACCGTTCAGTAGTTATTTTCCCGGTAGGTAGATATGGAATTTTGCTTTTATGTTTAATAAAATTAAAACTCCCTAGAATCTCTTTCTGACACTTTGTCAGAATCAGCTGTTGTGTACAGTTGGCTCACTGCTAGGGTATTGGGGTGAACACTAAGTTTCGTTAGATAGGTTGCACTAGCTCTGCTAGCAGTAAATTTGCTTGAGAGACTGTGTGTGCAACGTTTAAAAAGACACGATCCATTAGACTTAGAGACTCGATTTCAGTGAACAGCGTAATCTGTGACCTCTTCATTATCGACGCAGTTCGACCTTAGCTAAGCAAAAATGAAGTCAGTGGGTTTTATTCTTACAGGATATTGCATGTCTATTAGCCAAACTATTTACTTATTGTTGATGTACAACAGATTGTAAATGTGCAGTATTTAAAAAAAAAAAAAAAAAAAAAAGTTGGCTCACGAAATTGTCTAATTTGACATTTTGAGGTTAAACGTGCAATGTTGCCAGTCCTTTCATACTTTTTTTGCCACTAGGCAAACTATTTATGGACATTGGCGTCATGGATAACTATCTGTCAACAATTGTAATTTATACTAAAGCAAATATGCCAAAAGTTTTTAAACCTGACACAAAATTACAAATTTCAAAGGCCTTCAGGCATTATAAAGCCGACATGCCAGACCTCAGCGAAACGGAATTCTTTGCACGTTTAAGGGCCGGTTCTACATTCCAAGGATAAAGTTATCTGGAGAATAAATACCCTAGAAACGATTGTTGTAACAAAGGTAACTCTGCCAATTATACCGCGGATAGCTTATTCTAGGTATATACTCACATTGTAGAACCGGCCCTTAGTGACATTTGGGATGTAAGTATTTATGCATAAAACCTAACTGTTGGTTTAATTTTGGGCTTGTACTGTTTTAGGTATCTAAAAAAACTATTAGAAGTATTATTGTGCGGGGCAATTTTCATGGCTCGTCCAGGACATGTTCGTATTGCAACTTCAGATGAAAATGTGATGCGTTTGGAAACTGCTTTACATGCAAATAGAAACATTAAGGGCCGGTTGCAGAAAGCAATGTTAAGTCTGGTGTTAGCTAACGCGACGTCAAAGTGAACAAAATCGCATCAAATTTTGTTTACTAATGTATTAGTTACCATAAAGATTTGAGATTTGATTCGTTTTTGTTCACTTTGACGTCGCGTTAGCTAACACCAGACTTAACATTGATTTCTGCAACCGGCCCTAAAGTCAGTAAATATTCTGAAATGATGATTATCAGTATAGGCAGTTTTCATTCCATTATTAATACTTTTATTATCACAAAGGACATGCCTTTGTTACATTAAAACGATCGCTAAAGAGCCAGCGACTCATTTCGGAAGCAAAAGTGCAAATTTACGTTGAAGAAAGGTTTCCTTAACAGCCCCAATAATTTTACCAACAGAGAATTTATAGATTGGTACAATAATGGGATTCATGCTTTAATGTTAATAAAGATTTGTTTTAAATAGAGTTGATAAAAATTATGCTACAGCCTTCAAACGTATTGAACAATCCTCGTACTTTTGAGGAAATTCTTGCAATACTAAAATTCTAATGAAAATATATCATTCGTGTAACTGGAAGAAACCTGGATTTATCCAAATCGATCCAGCGTCCGACAATAGGTACTCGATACTGAAATTAAAAAGCAATTCGTCTAAAATTAAATCTGAGGGGAAGCGTTTCACTGTTTTGCATGCGGGAACTAAATTTGGATTTTTAGAAGGGTGTAATCTATTATTAACTTCAAATAATAACAATAGGGATTTTCACAAAACCATCAACGGAGAGATATTGCAAAATTGGGTGGTTAATCAATTGCTTCCTGATCTGACTAAAATTCCTGCCAAATGTGTGGTAATCTTGGGCAATACATCGTATCATTCGGTGCAGTTGGAAAAGTAACCCTCATTTAATTGGAAGAACGATCACATGCAGAATTGGTTCATTAAACACAATGTCAAAATTGAGAGCAAAATTACAAAAAAACATCTTTGGAGTTTAATTCAACCTTTTAGGAAAGACAATAACAAACGTTACGTGACTGAGGAATTTTTGAAAGAGAATCGTCATGAGGTTCTTAGATTACCTCCGTACCATTGCCAATACAATCCTATTGAAATGGCATGGGGGTTCTGTAATAGTATATTACATACCGAGGTGGGAAGTGTTTCATTACTGTCGAGAGATTAGGTAGTTTACCGAGACGCGTAGCGTCGAGGTTAACTTTATCTCGAGACAGGGATGAAACTTTTCACCGTGGTATGTATACTATTTTATTTGCAATCATCTAATTTTAAAAATAACTACAATTGAATTCTGAATAATAGATATCTTGATGTAGCTAATATTTTTGTTACCATAAAAACAACCCACTCCATGTTTTGTTACCATGGAAACACCCCACTCTTCAGGTATGTAATATTTTTCGGGGTATGTAATAATTTCCTGGCTAGTTTCAAGTAATCATCTAGTTCTTAGCTGTTGTCATGTCATGAAATTAACACATTACAATGTGATTGCGAATAAAACTTATTACAACAAGCATATGAATTCTCAGCTTTTATCAAAAGATAAGGTTAAACATTTATGGCTTAAAGCTCTTCCAAAGTGTACCTCCGAGATGTGGCAAAATTATTGTGATCATTGTGAAAAAAATATTTCGGAAGACTGGACGAAACGTATGGGAAATATTTCGTTTGAAAACATTCCACCTTTCAGTATTTCATTGGAACAATCTGAGTCAGAATCAGGTATTGATAATGATTCAGATACTACCAATGAAACAATGGAAGTGGAATAGGGGCTTTTGGCATCAAAATTCTTGTTTATGACATGAAAAATGATTGGCTATCTTCTGAGAATCCACACAACGCAACTTACAAAGCACCAGGATAAACCAAACTCAAAACGTTTCTCGTATGAAAATTTAATGTCGCTCGAAGTTTAGATCAGCATACCGGCATCCATCCCAACAAGGAGTCTCATTAACAATCTCGTATATCTTACATTTGCATTTATTTAAATGTAGAAGTGTTAGTTTATAAAGATTTAGTATTATTATGCATTTATTACATAATTATAAATAAGTTATTATATAACTGCATACTGAAAGAAAATATATAAATTGTAATATTTAATAGTAATTTATTATACAAGACGATAAAGTTAAATTTTATCCACGAGTGAATCGTTTAACGTCGAGACGAAGTCGAGACGTTAATGATTCAAGAGTGGATAGAAATAACTTTATCGTCGTGTATAATACAATATTTTTTTCTATAGCAAGAACTTTAACAATTTCAAAAGAAAATAATGACAGTCAATCACATTTCAAAATGTCAGTAGCTAGAGTGGGTTGCTACGATAATACGAAGCTGTCATATTTAATTTAAACAAAAGTTAGAAAATTAAATTACTTTATCTATCCTTGATGTTAAAGTGCTACTTTATCTACCCTTGCTGTTAAAGTAAAACTTGACCTTTTGTTTTGAGTTGATAAAAGCACACTTTAACATGTACTATAGAAAAATAGTAATTTATTATACAAGACGATAAAGTTAAATTTTATCCACGAGTGAATCGTTTAACGTCGAGACGAAGTCGAGACGTTAATGATTCAAGAGTGGATAGAAATAACTTTATCGTCGTGTATAATACAATATTTTTTTCTATAGCAAGAACTTTAACAATTTCAAAAGAAAATAAAGACAGTCCATGACATTTCAAAATGTCAGTAGCTAGACTGGGTTGCCACGATAATGCGAAGCTGTCATATTTAATTTAAACAAAAGTTAGAAAATTAAATTACTTTATCTATCCTTGATGTTAAAGTGCTACTTTATCTACCCTTGCTGTTAAAGTAAAACTTGACCTTTTGTTTTGAGTTGATAAAAGCACACTTTAACATGTGCTATAGAAATTTTCTTTTTTGTGATTGACTGTCCTTATTTTCTTTTGAAATTGTTAAAATTCTTGCTATAAAAAAAATATTGTATTATACACGACGATAAAGTTATTTCTATCCACTCTTGAATCATTAACGTCTCGACTTCGTCTCGACGTTAAACGATTCACTCGTGGATAAAATTTAACTTTATCGTCTTGTATAATAAATTACTATTATACAATTTATAATTACATTTAAAAAACAACTTTTATTATACCATTATGCCTACTCAATAAAGTATGAAACGTATTCAGCATCAGCAAGTTGTATTTCATGAAATTTATCTTAACCGCCAAGAATAAAAGTGGCACAAAATCCAAAACCAAATCTGGCAACCACGTTTTGTACATTGACATAAAATTATCATTTTGTATAAAATGGGCATAACCTAACTTTTGTTAATGACTGACAGCATATTTACAGGGTGAAATGCGTCACCCTAACAGGGCCTTCTATCGGGAAAATAACTATTGAACGGTTTATACACTGAAGTGAAGGGGTGTATAAGTATCGATAAACATACATATGAAAACAGAAATAACAAACATTGTGTGTTGATTATCTCAGTCCGTCTTAGTTTCAGTTCTAACAGTAACCCACGCTACATATTTGTTATGAATTGCAGTTGTAAAATAGAATTATACTTTGCTATATTTAAATCCGTAAAATACAAACAAATTCTTACCTTGCTTGTTAGTATCTTAGACGATAGACATTGTCAACCCTGACTGGTGGAAAGCGAAATGTAATAAATGATCACACAATTAAATGGTTGTGTGCCCCTTTTATATTTTATCCAATCTGCAAAACTGATTTGGCTAACTACAAGGCAAGCATGAAACTCAAATCTCATTGGGTTGGGATCATAAACGGACTTTATTTTATTCGTGAACTCAGTAGTTCGAATGCGCGGTTCTTGGTAGATCAAAAAATCCTTGATTTGACAAATGACACAAAATGTCGCTAGCGGTGACAGCGTATTTGAATGTTTTAAAAGTAAAATTACTGTGAGAAACGCGACAGGTAATTATTCACATTTTCGAGCTTGCAACAATTAGCACTGTTTTGTTTCAGTGATGACGTAGGAATACCTTGCCTTGCTTGTTTTGTGACGTACAAGGGGCCAAAACGTGCATTTGTTTTTGTTCGCTTGGGTTCTCAGCCGAATTCGCACAATCCACCGACGCTACTCGATTTTTGGAAAAACCGAAGCAAATGGAGCTTCGGGAAAATGCTAATCCACTTCGGAAAGGCTTGACCTCAAATTTCAATGCGTTTCCGACACTCTACACTTAAATTTGTAGGCTTTATCGTACCTCGTTTACAGACTTCTAAGATGCCCGTTGTGAAGGCTGCCCGGATCTTCTGCTGGAGACGGTCCCCGAGCTGCAGATGCTGTCCGCGACGTTCTTGCAGTCCTCCCCGACGTAATGCAGTGCAGGCCTCTGGCTCTGGATTTTTACTTTTGCCGGGAACGATTCTCGGAAACCCCAGCTGAACGGCACCCGATATCCTCGGAGAAGCGATTGGAGAATTTTATATTTTAGTGCTGCGGAAACCTTTACAAACACTGCCACATGTACTCTAAGATGGGCACAATAAAAGGCAATTTTTTTCTTGGTAATGTGCTCGTTTAATAGCATAAAAATGGAGCACCAATCTAACAAACTTCACTTAAAAATTCAATTGTTCTCCTCGATTTTTCAACAAAACAGCATCAGGTTGCTAAGTTACTGAGATTCTCGTATGTTAAAGGAAATTAATTTTGGTAAAAAAATGTTACAAATGGAAGCAAATTTCAGTACTTAAATTATATTTACAATTTACTTAAAACTAAATTATTGTCTTTAATCTTATAACTAAATCGTTCGGTAGCGCTGCGCACACAAATGTTTTTATTTTTATTTTGTCATTACGTTGTTTACTAATTTCACTATCTTTTGCTATTGACTTAACAAACGACGCTACTTTTATAATGCAGCCAACAACCTTTTGTGTGAAATACATTTTATAACTTGGCCTGGCTTTACATGTGCACAAACCTTATTCGAATTATATTAATTTAGTCACAAGCCAATCTAAACCCCTTGAATTTTGCTTTGCCTTTGCGTACCTTTCTCCAACTAATTTAATCTTTCTCGTATCTCACTATCAATCCATTTACTGTTTTACTTTAATTTTAAAATTTGTAATTAGATAAAACATCCCAACTTTGTGCTTATGGAATCCGTCAATTATCTTGCAATGCAAGCAGAGCCAAGTCGTGAGCCTCATACCATCTCAATACATATTATCAAAAAAACATTATTTTATTATTTAACGTTAGAGTACCTAGATGATATTTGACATAAAAGCTACTTGGAGAGTAGTAACACTACACTGAATGTCAACGTACTTTACAATTTCAAACATAACATTTGACAACCATTTTGGTTGTTGGTTCTACGCCGCTGACAAATTTATTTGAAGTTAAAGTCAAAATATAGGATGCCAACACAACAAAAAGAAAGTTACTAAATTTTCGTGCCCTTCCTCTTATTAAAAATTAAATGACAGATGACATCTATGTCCTCTACTTAACATAACTAAGATGTTATTTTTCTACCATTTTATTTTTGTCTATTTCATAGCACCTATTATCTGTTTTTTGAATGTTTATGCTTTAGAATTAAAAAAAGTAGTACCTACAACATGTTTATCCAATCGTTTTAAGTTCTGAAGATCAAATATTAATATTTGCCTAATTTAGGCCATGCAACCTACATTGCTTACTTTAGGTTTTTAGTCCCTAAACCTAACATTTTTGTGGCCTGAATTAGGAGCCTATTTTAACTTTTTAACGGCCTTAAATCCGCGCTCTAGTGATCAGATATTAGCTCATTTAAGGATACACTTTGTTTATTCTAATAGGGAGACGTTTTTCAAATATTTTTGGCATGGGCGGTAACAAGCTTATCAGTCGAAGGGTGCAGGTTCTGTGGGTGGTTTCCCTGGTTTTGCAATTACGATGATGACTTGCTTATATATTTACATTGTACAGGATAGTAGTACACACGTAGCATACTATTGTAGAGTATAGTTAGCAGTACAAGTGCTTTCGTGACCTCTTACTTTATACGAGTTTGTCCTATTGATTTCTTTATTAACTTCAGCTGGTGAAAAAGATTTTACGGGTAGCGATAGTTGGCAGGAAGCGCAAAGGTAATATTCTAATTCTTCATCTTCAATGTTGTTATCAGCAATTGGGGTAAATATGTTTACCAGGTGTTCTGCTAGTATCTTCGCTTTTTCTTCACCTGATTGTGCCCAGTTACTGTCTGGTTTTTTTATTGGTGAGATTGAATGATTTAGACACCGTCTTATATCTGTTGTTATTGTCATGTTTTACCATTTATATGAGCTTACTAACATTCTCAGAAAGTTTCCCGTTTTTCAGTAAACTTAAAACTAAAGTTTGCATTCTTATGTAAATAATTATTTTTGCAAAAAATAAACTAAAATTCATGACAACTGGTGGCGTAGTCAAAAAATCTCCTGATATGACTTTATGTCTTGTTGCTACATCTCCAGTGTAGCGACATCGGCCTCTTCTATTTGAGGATGATTCGGCATTAAGATTGCCAAAGCCGGATTTGGGAATCGCAGTTGGCTCTTCGCTTTTTTGCAGCCGTTGGAGTCTATGCGGTTCGAACTACAGTAATACGTTGTGAAATTTTGACCATTGCCTAAAACGTTTTATTTGACAGTAGTGTGGAAAATCAACATGAAACGGGGCTTGGTTCGCTCGCTTGTAATGTTTGTTTTTCACATAAAGGATATAATCCAAGTTGTATTTTATATGTGCTTCCTTATGTGTTAGATTTAAGCAATGTGTTTAATATAATCGAAAGTGCGTAAGACCAACCCTGTGTAGTGAAACTTAATTTGCATTAAACGCACATCTATATCCTGGCTGCGAGGTGATGGGAATTTCAACTCATGTAGATAGACGAAACAGAATTAGTCGCACGCAACTTCAGCTGAGAGCTGCACGTGTTTGCGACTCCAAAGTATAGTGCACAAATTTGCTCCAAGGAGAGCTAAGTTAAACAAAGCACCGAAAATCTTGCAGTAAATAATGGTTGCACACAGTTTTAAAGTGCAACGAACAAGTGTGTACAAATTAAGTAAACGCATATTCACTGTGTACAGGTGAGCATACAAATTGTGCAAAAGTTGCATTTTGCGAAGTTCAAATATTTCGTGACGTCATGCAGACGCCCCCCTTTCTGGGTATGGAAATTTACATGCACCTGTCATCCCCAAGCTTCAAGGGGCTACAGCTGACTAGTGAAAATATTTAAATTAAGGAATGCCATTACCTACGCGAATTGTGCGGTCTTAATATACGCGAATATATACAGGACCGGACAGTTATTGTAGCTTCTTCTTCTTATTATTATTATTCTTCTTTAAGAAGACTATAAGCCTGTTTAAAACCAAGTTATAATGTCTACAATTCTTCTGATGTAGATGCCCAGCATTCTTTTCACCGTTTTGGAGGTCTACCCCTTTCTCTTTTACCTTCAGCTGGACGGTCCTGTTTAACCGTTTTTAACAATCTGTTCTCTTCCATACGATTAAGATATTTGTTCCAGTATTTCCTTTTGTCTCTGATAAGGCATGTTATGTCTTGTATGTTACACATTACTCTTATTTCGCTGTTTCGTATTCTGTGATGTAATGTTTTGTGTTGTATCATTCACAATATTTTAATTTCACTGGTATTTACTATTTGTTTTGTCTTTGTTGTGTCTACTCTGGCTTCTGCGGCTTATATTAGTACCGGCCTTACTTCTCACTTTGCGTTCTTTTGTAATGTATTTATTCCTCCGCACTGGATCTTTCAAGCATCCTAATATTCGCGATGCTTTATTTATCTGACTCTTTACTTCTTCGTTTAAGTTTTTATGCCATATTATTTCAGTGGCTAGGTAATTAAATTTTACAACTTGTTCTATAATTCTACCTTCTACCTCCAGTTTTCATCTAATTGGTTGCTAAGATATTGCCATGTATTTCGTCTTTTCTGTGTTTATTAACATATTAAATTTTTAAACAGTGACATTAAACCGTTAAAGAAGCCTTTGTAAATCATCTTCGTTATAAGCAAGAACAACGGCGCCATCTTCAAAGCATACTACATTCACATTAGTACCTATTTATTTCTTATTTTATATCCTAGATGTTTTGGAAGGCTCTCTACTACCTCGTTCATTATGATATTAAATAAGAATAGACTCAGAGAATTCCTTTGTCTTACACCTGTGGTAATAGCAATTTTTTCCGTTGTTTCGCCTTTAACTTTTATAGTAGTTGTACAGTTTCTGTTTATATTTTCAATTGTTCTAATTATTTTATATGATACCTATACGGTTTCATTTCATTATTTTAATTATGTCATTTAATCTTATTCGGTCAAATGTTTTTTGCAAATCTATAACATACATATAGAGGTACATTAAATTCTAAAGATTCTTATGATAAAGATTGCATTGTAGTAGACTGATTTCGTCTAAATCCTTGCTGTTCTTCATTAAGTGGCATAATGTGGCTTCGATGTATAATTTTGTAAAAAGTTTAAGTGTACTGTTTAGTAGAGTTATACCCATATAGTTTTCTGCTTTTCTTGTTTCTCCTTTTTACTTCCCTCGTGTTTAAACTTGATTTAAACACACATAAATTTTCTAAAATTTACGAAATCCAATTGCATATCTTTTAAATGCAATTCTCATTTATTTAATGTTGCAATCATAATTACTAAATTTAATATATTTAAATTAGATTAAAAACTATATATTTCAATTCAAATTTACGAAACAGTATTCGTAATTCCAAAGCCAGTGTTATTACGCAATCATACGAGTTAAAGACCAGGAAAATGCAATTCTGCACTCCTTGCATAATTGCGACCTACAGTAGTAAGTTCAACGGGCGACCTTCGCTCTATCAGGAAATAAAAACTGCACAAATTGCTTATCTGCTGTTTTGTAATTTAAACACTTTGTCCTATTAAACTGTATATATGAACTTTGATATTGTTACTGCGTTAAGCATTTTTAATTTGTATAAATACTAGTCTATTTTCATAATAGAATCAATCTGCATTTAATGTTTGATTCATTCACTACCCTTTCTAAGCCATAATGTTTATGGGGCATGAGGCTGTGCTCCAAGGGTGGTTTTTTTACTGTCGTCCGTTCAAGTACCATTGACTACATTGGTTTAAAACGTAAACACAGTCTTGTTTACGTGCTTGACGGATAGAATCAGCGCAAAGTAACGGAGTCCTGACACAGCCTCTCAGGCATCTCTGTTCATGGTCCTTCGAGCCGGATCTGTCTCCAACTAACGAAAAAATACATCCCGAGAAGAAAACAACATCTGCCAACCACCCAGTTCCCAGAAAATGGCCAACAACATGGAGGAATTCAACAACTTAGCTATCGCCCAAGAAGAGCTCGCGCAGAAGATAAAGCAAATATTATCCAACAGCAAAAAGGATCCTGCCAGCCGAAAAAACGAAGCCTACATCGCCAGTCGCAACAAAACGCTGGACGAACTTTGGAACACTGCAACTAAAAATCATGCAGAATTGGGGCAGCTAAGTATTCCAACTCATAATTATTTTAAAACAGGGTATTACGACCAAATTAAAGCCATATACGGCGAAGCAAAAAGTTACTTGCAGAGCTGTTCAAAATCAACGGAAATTTCCAACCCCTCCGTAAGCAGAACTCCAGAGGAAATGGTGGCCAACCCCGAGCAAAAGGTTCGTATCCGAAAACTGCAGATTCGGATCCAGAATTTTAAGCAAGCGATGGACGACGCCGAACTAACACAAGAATTAGGGAGGCCCGCCATCACTACAAGGGAATTAAGAGAAAAATGGGATCGTGTGGTCGAGATGGACGAAGAAGTTATGTCAAACGACATGGCTTCAGAACAAATGCACTTCAGTCCTGAATATACTACGTTGGAAGACAGGTATAGAAATTTAATTATCTTATTGCAAGCGCCGACAAGGAACGAGCAAGCAGCAGCCATCTCGCTTCCTCAAGTCAAAATTCCCATATACGAGGGAAATTATGAGGAATGGGCCACTTTCAAGGACCTGTTCACCAAATTAGTAGATGACAACCAGAATATGGACGATGTCATCAAGATGCAATATTTAAAGACGCATCTTAAGGGAGAGCCAAGCCGACTGATCCAGCATCTAGCTGTTACCCAAGCAAACTACAACACCGCCTGGAATCTGCTGCAACAAAGGTATCAAAATAATCGCTTTATTTTAACTAAATTGCTAGATACCATATTCGATCTGCCGGTCCTCTCCAAAGAGTCAGCCCAAGGGTTAAAAAGATTGCACGACTCCATCAAGGAATGTGTGGAGGCAATCAAAAATTTAGGCATCTCCACGGACAGTTGGGGTCCGTGGATCAACAGAGCTATCGCTCGAAAATGGGATCCTGAAACCAACAAATTATATGAACAGTCGCTTCAATGTCCAAATGAAGTCCAGGGTGACCAAAATTTAATGGCTTTCCTGCAAGTGCGGTTCCAATCCCTAGAATCCATAGATGGAGCTCGAAAGCCCACGCAGGAAGGACCACAGAAGAATTACGCTTCCGCATCCCTAAATTGCAAGCTGTGCCATGGAAATCATTACATCGACAACTGTAGTCAATTCCAGAGGCTACCTACCCATGAAAAACTAGAAGCAGTAAAAACCAATCGATTGTGCTATCGATGCTTGCGGCACGATTCAAATATACCATGTCGTGCCTATTTTAATTGTAGGATCTGTCGCTTCCCGCATCATACACTGCTCCATAAGGCGCAGCCACCATCAAGGCCGCTCCCTGCCCAAAGAATGAGGACGTCAGCTCATGCAGCAGCTATGAAGACTTCCAACGCTCCAGAAAAGAAGCCGAAGTCGGACATCATCACCGCCAATGTAGGCGCACAGGAGAGCCAAGTTCTACTTGCCACAGCAATGGTTCAAGTAAAGGCAGCATCCGGGATGACTCATCTACTACGAGTATTAATAGATCCCGGGTCTCAGGGGTCGTTTATCACGGAAGCATCAGCCGAATTATTGGGGTTACCCAGGACCAAAGTTCGCTCTGAAATCACAGGAATTGGGAACAGCGAGCCAAAAATTGCCAAATGGAAAATCCCAGGTTTGATCACACCTAGATTTTCAAGTAACTTTTCCCTACCTGTCAATTTACTAATACTTCCCAAACTTACCAAAGCCATGCCTTCATCCCCTATCCCAAACATAAATATCAATTCCTGGAGCAATATTTTCATCGCCGATCCAACCTTCAACCAACCTGGCCCCATAGACATAATTCTAGGCGCCGAAGAATATTCAAAAATAATTCTAGAAGGAATCACTAAAACAAAGGATGGCATCTTGGGACAAAATACCAAACTGGGTTGGGTATTATCTGGAACCATTGTAAGACAGCATAACGACAGCATTAAAGTCAACACCATGGTTGCCAAAATTGGAGAAGAATATCAGTTGCAGAAATTCTGGGACACAGAAGAAGTACCCACACAAAGAACACTTTCCCCAAAATATCAGGTACGTGAAAAGAAATTCACAGAATCAGTACAGGAAAGACCGCAGAAAATCGAAGCTTCCGAAACTCTTAATCATGGAGGTCACTACATCAAAAGCTGTGGTCAGTTCCGAAGTTCACCTACCAATGACAAGCAAACAATCCAGCAGGTGAAGGAAATATCAACAAATGATCCTACAGCGGAAGAACGAGCAATCGCAGCTGCCAATATACATCCTGTTATCATCGAATGTGAAAAGGTAGCATCTTCTCATCCACAAGAAAATCACCAAGTGCATGGAACCTCCGAAGTCCTCACTCACGAAATCCTCGTTCATGAAGTCCGCATCCACGAAGTTCCCATTCAGGAAGTTCCCATTCACAAAGTCGATGGACAGAAAGGAAAGGAAATTGCAGGCCACGAACAAATCATTGAAACTCCTAAAGCAGCTCCAAGCAGTGGATGCAGTCCAGAAATTGCAGGCCACGAAAAAATCGTTGGAACTCCTCCAGATGCTTCGACAGCAGCTCCTAGCGATGGATGGAGCCAAGAAGTTGCAGCAATAACTGCTGCTAACAAGAACACCTCCGAGTCCACTAAAAACTTGCCACCCGGTGGAGGAAGGAGCTCAGAAAAAGCAGCAAGAATTGTAGAAAACAAGAAACCCTCCGAGTCCACTAAAATCTTAGCAACTAGTGGAGGGTGGTATCAGCAAACAGCGACAAGAACTGTAGAAAACGAGAAACCCTCCGAGTTCACGAAAAATTTGACACCTGGTGGAGGGTGGTTCCCAGAAATGGTAGCCAACAAGTTAGAAAATGAAAATTCCGCTACCAAACACTTTTCCCCCAATGGAGGGTGGTTACAAGAAATGGCAACATTATTCCATTACCAACAACTAACAAAAATTCGCAGGAACCAAAGTCTGAAGATAAAATTTCGGCCAACATCACCCGCACACGATCATTCCCAGTACCGAAGAAATCTCAAGCATTTCTCCCCCAATGAAGGGTGGAGACAAGAAATGGCAGCAAGAAGTTCAGAAAACAATAAACACAATGCTAAGCACTTAGCCCCTCGTAGAAGATGGTATCAAGAAGACGGCTTATTAATGTCTGCGAGGGAAGTTACCGAAGACTCGCAATGTGGAATACCGATGCGGCATCCTCTAAAACAGCTAACCTCGGCAAGAGTGATATTAATTATCGTATGCACTCATATAATGTTCGTCTCCAAAGGAAGAGGCAGCCGATGGACGTTGGCAGGATGTTCCAAACCAATTGGTAACATAGTCAACGACACAATAACACAAAAGCTCTTTTACAGAAATAGCAAAGGAGCCAGTGTTGCAGCAGCCGAACCACTTCGAGGATTTACAACCCTCTCGGTTAGACCTGCAACATCATCTGAAGGAAGTAGCATGGCGAGCCATCCTACATCGCTACTACCTATCCAGAAGAATCGTCAACAGCATCTAAAAGACGTAACATGGGAAATTATCCGCCAACACTCCTATCTATCTAGCGGGATCACAGGCAGCCTATTGGGAGGGGCTATTCTAATAGGAGCCTGCTACTACATTCGGAAAAGGATCAACCGAAGGAAGCATCAATCCAAACAACGCCAGTCAGCCGTAGAAGAATATCCTCTAAAAACTCTTAATGTGGAAGAAACAATATAATTTTCCTTTTCTTTTTCTTCGGCCTAAAATTGGCAATATGTTTAAACTTGATTTAAACACACATAAATTTTATTTTCTAAAATTTACGAAATCCAGTTGCATGCTTTTAAATGCAATTCCCATTTATTAGCAAGAACTGTTTAATGTTGCAATCACCAGTCTTTGCCTCATAATTACTAAATTTAATATGTTTAAATTAGATTAAAAACTATATATTTCAGTTCAAATTTATGAAACATTATTCGTAATTTAAAAGCCAGTGTTATTACACAATCATACGAGTTAAAGACCTGGAAAATGCAATTCTGCACTCCTTGCATAATATCGACCTACAGTAGTAAGTTCAACGGGCGACCTTCGCTCTATCAGGAAATAAAAACTGCACAAATTGCTTATCTGCTGTTTTGTAATTTAAACACTTTGGCCTATTAAACTGTATATATGAACTTTGATATTGTTACTGCGTTAAGCATTTTTTGTTTTGTATAAATACTAGTCTATTTTCATAATAAAAATCAATCTGCATTTAATGTTTGATTCATTCACTACCCTTTCTAAGCCATAATATTTATGGGGCATGAGGCTGTGCTCCAAGGGTGGTTTTTTACTGTCGTCCGTTCAAGTACCATTGACTACATTGGTTTAAAACGTAAACACAGTCTTGTTTACGTGCTTGACGGATAGAATCAGCGCAAAGTAACGGAATCCTGAAGCAGCCTCTCAGGCATCTCTGTTCACACTCTGAGTTCGTTAACACGCTCGATGAAAGCGTTGACCGACAGACCTTTCGGGTCACCTGAGAATTGTATGTTCCATTTCGAAACAGGGGTTGCCTTAAATGAGATCGTACGCGACATCGGCGAAACAAAACTCGGAGTCGACATAGTTGCCGCCGTCGTAGTCGTAGTCGTCGTCGCGACGGTAATGGTAGGTGCGACACCAGACGTCGATGGCAGCGTTACGGCGCTTTCCTCCTCAGCCGTGGTCGTAGACGACCCTAGCTTTACTTGGTTAAGTTCGTAGGTTGAACGTATGAGTGATAATTCCGCGAACGCTTTTTGTTTGAGCGCTCGCTCTTCCTACGTTATAGATGAACTATTCGTCAGACGGTTCATTCCGTGATAAAATTTCGTTTCGATCGTAGCCGCTACTTCTTTAGTCGGGTTAGCTAAATATACCTGAATCTTTTCCTCTAATTCGCTAATCAATGTTGTCACGGCAGTGAGATCCTCCTCGAACGTATACGGGTACGTCGGTCGCGTATCCATATCTGCGCGTCCCTCCTCTCTCAATACGTCACGTAACCGGGAGCGCAACAAGGTAACCGTGCCGGAAGCATCACGGCCTCTGATTCTCAACTCGTATTCAGCCTCCGCGCGAAGCAGACGTTCAATATGTAGCTTTAGCACCATGTTTACAAACGGGAAAGGAACGACTTATATTATACGTCGTATAAAAAGGAAAACGTAAGCGCGTGTTTGGTAAGTCAATTACGTCAGATATCCGAACCAAATCGTAGACGGTCAAGACGGGAGAAATCGGGAAAAAGTGGTTTGTTACCTTTCACACGCCCGATGGCTTAACGGGACTATCTGTCCATATTCTTTGCGAAAAGACCGAACACAAGCGAAAAAGAGCAAATCCCAAAACTAGGCGGTCAACGAATGGCTTAACGAGCCTACTACCGACCAACAATGGTTACAGACAGTACTGCGCCCGAAATCGAGGCGCACAACGTAAACGGGAACGAAAGAAAGAAAAGAAGAAGGAGAAAAAGAAAAGAAAAATCCAAAATGGGGTCGCGCGTTGTCACGCAACAAGGAGCGACACGTCAGAATAACCCAAAATTAGGCAGACGACGGGTGGCCTAACGAGAAAAAAAACAAACAAGGTCTCAGACGTTAAAGCGTCAGAATTAAGACGCACAACGGATGGGCTTAACGAGACTACTCCAGTCCAATAACAACAACAAACAACAGGCCCCGCACGATTGGGCCGCCAAAATTAAGACACACAACGCAAAAAAAAGAAAACCCCAAAATGAGGTCGGGCGTTGTCGTGCACCAATAGGCTCCAGACGTTGGAGCACCAAAATTAGGCGCGTTGACGAGAACAAAGGAGCCACAAGGCCCCACAAGGCCCCACACGTTGGGCTGCCAATATTAGCCTGTTACGGTATTAAAAGAACTTTACGACACCCACCCAAGGTGAGCATCGCACCACGGAATCAGTCCTGAAAAACTGGCACACTTGCCCTGAGATCGGCTAAAAATAGGCTAAAGGCCACTGCTGGAACGCTCAGGGAGTCGGGCGTCAGTCACACGATACGTTCTGGGCAAGCGTGTTGCGGCATATATATATATAGGGTATGCCAAAATCATGAGGGCACCACCAAGCCTGTCTTAACCCGACTAACCGGGCCTGGACGGTTAGACGGGAGCGAAGCACGCAAAATACTCCGTCGATAGGATTACTCAAGAGTTGCAAGGTCAAATAACAATTTCGAGATTGCCTTATGCAAAGATTGTAATTAGGTGCCAATCTGACCGCGACTACGCAGCTGTCTCACCCACCTGTACGCTCAAAGCTCCCTCGTCCCGTCGCACAATAATCATTACACTGAAGGGGGGGGGGGGGCGCTTATCTGAAACAGAACATGCACAAGTCGAAACAAAACAATAGTTCCCTTAACTAACAAATCATATATTGAATCACGGGTTACAATGGGGCAGCGGAGTGCGTCGCCCTATATCTATAAATAGATTATATCTAAGAAAACACCAGCTGGCGCGCGCTCTAAACCTAGCGACAGATGTTCAGAATAAACAAGGTAGCACTAGGCGCAAGCTCGTGCAAAGATACAATCTAAAGTCCGGAATGAATGCGCAACATGTGGGCGCGAAGCCTTATGCAACGTACGGTAATGAACAAAGTAGCACTTGTAACATAGACAGTCTGTAATTTGGAATGAAGGTACAAATATGCGGGCGCGACGCCTTATGCAGCAAACAGTAATGCAAGCCCTTGTAAAATAGACAGTCTGTAATTTGGAATGAACGCACAAATATGACGACAGTGCCTGTAGGCACAAGAGACGTGACGGGCTCCCTCGCGGCGTCCCAATACAGCTCGTACGCGGGGCTTAATGCTCTCCGCGGGACAGGTACACTCGCGTTCACAGCGGTAATCAGTTCAAAGACACATACCTTAATACGTAGGCGATTGGGAAGCCTGGTACAGTTGAGTTGCGACAGGCTGCAGTCTTAGGTGGCAGGTACATTCGATATTCGACGGTTATAGTGATGAGTGGCCATCCGCCATACTGGCGACGTGAGACGCGTCAGGACGCGTACAACTGGACGACGAAAAATGGGCCACTTTCGTTCTGCGGGACAGATCCTCGAATGTCGAGATGAAGGGGCACGATCCCTTACTTACGGGAGCAGGAACTGGGCTCAGGATGCACCCACGCTACGCCGAAACAATTTCGGAACTCACACACAACCACCACACAAACGCTCTCTGCAACGTTCTGCGATCAACTGCCCAGAGGGAAGCGCTGCCACATGTCACATCGGTCGCGTCCCCACGTGACTATACCTCGGCAGCCAATCGTGAGGCGATAAGATGAAACAAATTAATGCCGGCGACAATGGTAGCACGCCGCAACGGCGTGTTTTCTAGAAGATTCGGAATTCTTGCGAGCGATAGCGCTCGGCTGCCAAAGCGCCATCAGAGGGGCGCTCCAACCGACGAGAAATGCTGCGTTTGGGGCCAAATATGTGCAAAATCATGATTCTGGAATTAGGCGATGGAGCCAAATAAGTAACTAAAAGGGTTTAGCATACGGGCACGCCGCCCTAAAGCCTAGGTGGCTATTTAAAATACCAAAATGACCTGACAGAGTAATGAGTATCGCCACTTTCCAGTGCGACTAGTGCGAGTAGAATATAACCTTTGCCGTT
>CALNHX010010879.1:0-36564 GCA_940337035.1 Agriotes lineatus | reverse complement strand
TGCTAAGATTGAGAGGAAGAAAGTCATATTGAGAAAAAGAGGAAGCTTGAGAGAGAGATAGAGAGAGAGAGACAGAGAGAGAGAGAGAATAAAAGAAGATTAAAAGATGGGCAAAATTGCAATATAACGTTAATAATCCGAATCCAAAAGCTAAAAATCAGTGATCAATCTAATCTAGCTCCAAATGAAATAGTGCGGAATTGAAATCTTGTATAATGAAGATCAAGGCAATACTCAAGGAATAATAGAATTAACGTCTATCTAACAGATAATAAAGCAACGGAGCCGGTGTGACTGGGTTGGGTATATCAATTCGCAAATGTGAACTGATGTGCTTCTCTTTTCGGTCTCACCAAAACTTAGTTTATGCCAACGTTTCTGCTTCTGTTCTCTGTCCGTTTCACAATTTTCGAAAACTTTGATAATTTTTTTGCTGCTGTGGAGGCTCTTGTTTGTAGCGATCCAAAGATACGCCAACAATCGAACTTTTCAGTTTTGCGTTAAAAAATGGCCAAAAAGTGTGACCCTATTTAATATAGGAGCAATTACACAAAATTTACTCTTCTATATGATATTCACCAGTTTATCAACCATACCAAGATCAAAGTCAGAAAATAAATCGAGCCGTGGAATGGTTCCAAAGTCCAAAGAATTGTAATTATCTATCACATGTCTATCAAAGTTGTAGAATCCCTAACGATTGCATGAATCCAACAATTTATTGATAACACACACATTCGCCAAAAACAAATTAAGTAGAGTAAATCGTAAGTTATCGTAGGATAAATTACATTAACCGCCAAGCAACAAAAAGGTTCGTATGTTGTGAAAGCAAGCTTGAGGATAAGGTTGTGGTCGGTAAAATTGACATCGATGGAGTAAAACTTTTTACCTGCAGTAGTTACCAAGCTATGGCGATAGAAAAACACGTCTACCCCATGTATCCGCATTGGGGATGCATTCTGAAAACCCCTGAAAATAATTTGACGCAATTTGTAAACGGAACTAATATGACGAATTTCTCCTTCTTACATACAGTGGTTACCGTGATATGGCGATCATTAGAAAAACACATTTAGCCTCGTTGGGAGGTGCAATACTGAAAGACCCTGAAAATGATTTGAGCAATTTGTAAACACAACTAATATGATCATACCTCCACTTTGTGGGGTGAATTCTGAAAAACCTTGAAAATGGTTATCCACGGTTCGTACAAGGCACTGATTCGCCATATTTCAAATTTTTACCTGCAGATGCTTTTTCGTTGTCGAAAATTTTAGAAAACACATCCACCCCAGTTAACCCCTTTGGAGAGTGAATTCCGAAAATTCCTGAAAATGTTTTGAACTGATTTGTAACAGGAACTGATTTGCGGAATTTGAACATCGTACCTTCATTAGTTACCGCCTTATGGTAATATGTAGAAAAATACATCTATCCCACTTATTCCTTTTGGAGAGTCAATTAAAAAATAAGCTGGAAATCGTTTGACCCCATTTGTAAAGAGAACTGAATGCACACAATTTCAACTTTCTACTTCCCGCGATATGACTATCTTTATAAAAACAAATTTACCTCATCTAACTCATTTAGGGGGCGAATTTCGAAAAACCCAGAAAACTGTTTAAATAAAAGAAATTGATTTGCCGAATTTCAACTTTCTACCTGCAGTAGTTTTAATGCTACGGTGATCATTAGAAAAATACTCCTAGGTACCCAATTTAATTTCTTTGGGGGTGGAATTCTGAAAGACCCTGAAACTGGTCGTGTCCGAATTGTAAAAGAAATTGATAGGCTTAATTTCAACTTCTTACCTGCACTAGTTACCACGCTATGGCGATCATTAGAAAAATACATCTACTCCATTCAGCGATTTTGGGAGACGAATTTCAACTTCTTGTCAGGCGTAGGTTCCGCGCTGTCACGACCTTTAGAAGAACACATCTACTCCATGTAATCTGTTCGGGAGTAATTTCCAAAAAACGCTGAAATTGGCTTACCCCAGTTTATAAAGAGAACTCAATGTACCCAGTTTTGACTTCCTACCTCCATTAGGAGTTCAGTTTAGAAAAACAACCCACCCCATTTAACTTCTTTGGGAGGTGAATTCCTAAAAACATATACAACTGTTTGGACCGATTTGGAAAAGTGTTGATTTTCCGAATATTAACATCGTTCGTACAGTAGTTGCCGCGTTATGGCGGTTAGAAAAATACGTCTATTATATTTAACTCCTTTGAGGGCGAATGTTAAATATCCCTGGACCCATTTTGTAAAAGGAACTGATTTGCCGAATGGCAGCTTTCTAGGTTGTCGGGCAAGCAGTCAATAAGATTCACTTTTATCCCATTTTCAGAAAATCGCGTCTTAGTGATATCTTTTGGTTAGCACTTCAGTTTAGCAAGTTTCAACGTTCCAAGTATTATGGACACAAAGAATTTGAATCAGTCATCTTTTTTACTGATTAACAAAAACGGTTTATGTTGGAAATTTATTTTAGAAATGGCCGAAGAATTAATGGTCAACGGGTTTATTTTGATTTGAGACGCCTTTGAAGATTTTTGAGAAACGTTTCCAATGCCATTACTCCTTTTGACAGCTTTTGTAAATGCATTGAGGATATTGTTTTTTGTATGACTAACTTGATAAGAGGCGTCCACGAATGGGGCCCCCAATTAATCCACTGCGAATTCCGGTTCAATGTGATTGCCGGGAACTGCCACTTAATAACCCTAACTTGGGTTCAGTTAGTTGTTGGAGTGAAACAAGACTTAACAAACACGAGTATATTGATTAACAACGATTACAAACGTCACTGATGGACCGATGGTATTTTACAAAAGCTTCAACTGTTGTGACACGCTTGGATTGGCCACGCGAAAATAGCGAATTGCGCGTAACCGTAACACAAAACAACCTGGAAACGTCTTTACCAGGGAGTTAGACCGAAACGCAAACTAGCACAAAGCTTAGCTGAACTTGCTTCCTCGAGACTCTGAATCTAACTAACGCTGAATTTACAACGAGCCGAACTCGCAAATTCATCAAGGAGGGGAAAGCCCAAACACTATTGGCTGAGGCGATCCTGCGTAGCCAATCGGAGCGTCGCACGTAGGAATAAATACTTATTCTAAGAATCTTAATGCTAAGCTCTCTCAATGAGGCAATTGAACGAAATCCATAAACACATGATTCCCAAATATGCTAAGTCGGCTTAAGTTCTATTAGAAAATGTATACATCCGCTTAAAAGCCATTAAGGGAAGCTTGCAAATTCCTTTCCAATATTAACAGAGGCAAACAAATACGGCAAGATGCAAATTTGACTTTACCACGACCTTTGAATGAGATAGAACAGTTATGACTTGAATTACATGATTAATTATAATCAAAAAGGTTTTGATACACGCATCTGTGTGAATCAAACATGCCGCCCCCGAAGTGCCGAATATGGCACGACGTGATTAAATCCCAAAATTAAACTGAAATCTGACACTACCAAATAATCAAATGCATAACAAGAACTAAGGACAGATGATAATCCAAGAGCCTTACAGATAACCTACAACTAGCATGAATACAAGCAAAGAAACAACTAAACCTAGCAAAATGTTCAATTAGCGAAAACTACCAGCTAAGAGCAAAGTCAATGTTTATTGCCCTTGATCGCAATGATCGTCTTTGGGTAGGATGTACACTTTACGCACCGAGCGTTTCAGGAGATTCCCTCGGGAATCGCGCACCTGCACCACACGCACAACACCATCCGCTCCTGGATATGTGGCCGAGATGATTGCCAGTGGCCAGCGGTAGCTTGGAGATGCCTCGTCGTGGACGAGTACCACGTCGCCCACCTGGGGGGCTAGAGACGTGCTGGAGGACTTCCACTTAGGCCGGCGCTGCAGGAGGTGGAGGTAGTCCCGGGACCAACGATCCCAAAACTGCTGAGACAGCCGCTGGACCAGCCCATAGCGGCTGAGACGATTTTCCGGTATGTCCTGGAGTTGGGCTTCCGGAAACGAAGTCAGCTTCCGACCGACCAAGAAGTGGGCAGGAGTAAGGACTTCGGGGAATGAGGCGTCGGTAGGGAGAACACAGAGTGGGCGGGAATTTAGTATCGCCTCCACTTGAGTCAGCATGGTGTAATACTCAACGAAAGTTAACTTTGCATTGCAAGATATTCGCCTTAAATAATATTTTAATGACTTTACCCCCGCTTCCCAGATGCCGCCAAAGTGCGGAGAGCGTGCCGGAATAAAATTCCACTTAATGCTATGTTTCGACAATTCCTCCCTTATGCATTGCTCACTAGAGCCTGACAGGATATTTTTTAATTCCGATAGCTGATTTCTGGCACCGGTGAAACTGGAATAGCGCCTGAAAAGTTCAAATTCTGGGACGCGATGGTGAAGAGTGGCCACTACTGGGCGCGACTCTTGGGCTGCTAGCTCACCCGAATCAATTTTAACGGGCTGGGGTTTTAAGTCCGCCTGTGACAAAAACTCTGGCCCGTGCCACCACAAGCGTGAGTTGAGTAACTCCTGGGGTAACATTCCCCTGCTAATTATATCGGACGGGTTGCAATTTGTACGCACGTGAAACGGACACCCGGTTCGCGACGAACGTCTTCCAATTACTCGCATCCTTATTTATCCAGTGCAGAGTTATGGTGGAGTCCGACCAATAGTACACGCGGTCAAATTTAAATGCGGAGGAATCGAGTATAGTTTTAATCAAACGAGCCAACAGTAAGGCTGCGCAAAGCTCCAGACGAGGCAAGGATATTGTTTTTAATGGAGCGACCCTTGACTTAGCACAAAGCAAATTGGTGGTGACATTACCGCGCGCGTCAACGCAACGTATATACACGGCGCACCCATAGGCTACAGAACTCGCGTCCGCAAATCCGTGGAGATCTATCGAATTTATGTCATCGCAAATTACCCGTCTCGGAATTGCCAATGAGCCCAAAGCGCGTAATGAAGAATGGAGTTCGTCGTATCTGGAGCGCACTTCAACTGCCAAAGCCGTTGCACGAGAAGTTTCAAAGTTAGAACGCTTGGACCAAGTAGTCCCAAGGGATCGAATACTTGAGCCATACTAGAGAGTATAGCCCGCTTGGTAACTGATTTGCAACAGCTAGGGTTCACTCTGTAACTTAGCACGTCCCGCCGAGTATCCCAAAAAATGCCGAGAGTTTTCTCCGTGGCGTCTTCCGTCAAAGAAATGGGCTCTACGCTGCCGCGATCTACACCAATGGCGCTAGCTACTTCACTGTCGTTGGATGCCCACTTTCGCAATTCAAACCCGTACCCCGACAAAGCGCTACTAATTTCGAATTGCGTTTTTATGGCTTCCGCCCTATTTTCAAAACCAGTCAGTAGGTCATCTACGTAAAAATCCCGGCTAATTCTTAATGAGGCCTCTGGAAGCGATGCTTCGATTTCCTGGGCGATTTGTATCAAGCACCTAGTTGCTAGGTACGAGGCTGATTTAGTACCGTAGGTGACCGTTAATAATTTGAAGCATTTTACCGCTGAGGTTTTGTCGTCACGCCATAAAATTAATTGGTATTGCGTCTGCGAGGGGTCCACGAGGATTTGCCTATACATTTTGGCGCAATCTGCTTTCAGCACGTACTTGAATTGCCTAAAGCGACAAAGAATTGCAAACAACGACTGCTGGACCACTGGGCCCTTATGTTGAAGGTCGTTAAGCGATACTCCGGAGGAGGACGCACAACTGCCGTCAAAAACAACGCGGTGTTTGGTCGTTGAACTGTCCTCCTTTATGACTGGCAAATGTGGCAAATAAAACCGATGATGAGGAAGGCTCGCTTCGTCGTCCACCTTGCTCAAGTGACCAAGCGACTCGTATTCCTTGAGAAATGCGGAATACGCGGTTTTCAACTCGGGATTTTTTGACAATTTGTTTTCTAATGAATAGAAACGCTTTAACGCTATACCGCGCGAGTCTCCCAGCGATGGAGCATCTTTCCTGAAAGGTATGCTCACGATGAACCTACGCGGCTCCGACAACGCCCGTTTCGTAGTCGATTGAAAATGGTCTTCGCAAAACTTGTCATCAGCAGAGAGTCGGCCTGATGAACCGTAAGCCCCCTCGATTTCCCAAAATCTCTGAATGCCGTGCTCGATGCCGGCTACACTTAAATGAACTCTATTTGAAAGAATGAGCGCTCGATTTTCGACATTCATGTTTCCGCCTAAAACCCAACCAAAAAGAGTTTTTGTTAAGAATGGCTTCTCTGGGCCCAATTTCACCTGTCCCTGACAGAGCACTTGCCAAAAGACATTCGCGCCTAATAAAAGATCAATCTTTCCCGGTGTATTACAATCTGAATCGGCTAGCACAATGTTTGGTGGGATCTTCAAATCCCTCAACGAGAAAGAAAGGACCGGCAGAGGGTCCGTAATTTTGTCTAACACAACACAGCTCAAAATGTCCTCGTATTTCCCGTTGCGGGAGCGGATTCGAACGTTTGCTCTGAATTCAGCGTTCAGAGCCCTGGCACCAACACCCGACAGTGAGGTGATATTACCTCGTTTCTCAATTTTCAAATTTTGACACAAGTCGGCGCTAACTAAGTTAAGTTGGGATCCGGGGTCCAAAAGAGCTTTTGCCCGGGAAAATGACCCGGAGGATCCTTCTACGAATACGCTAACCGTGGACAATAAAACTTGCGCTGGCGCCGCGATTGCAGGACGGCTACAAGCTGCTGAAACGGATGCGACGGGTGCCTCGCTCGGGGCGACGGCCCCGACCTCCCGCGTGTCGCTGCTGGTTTCTGGCGGTCCAGGACGCGGCGACGAAGTATTTTCGTGCGCGTCGCGCTTTGGACGCAAACACAGTAAAGTATGGTGCTTTTTTCTGCATACGCGGCATCTCGACGATGTGCATTTTACCACGAAATGTCCGGGCTTGAGACAATTGTTGCATAATTTCAAACGACGCGCCTCTTCGATACGAGCGTTTACCGACAATTTTGAAAAAGATTCGCAAGCGCTAATCGAATGATTACTATTTTTGCAAAAATCACAAGAGTGATTACCTTGCTCTCTGGCTACATGAGCGCGTGCATGACTTTCTTGCTCGGATCCCTGACTTCCCAAACTCGAACCTATTTTCGCAGCTTCCAGCGAACCTAATAAGTGACTTTTGCTCTCTAAAAAATCTAACAACTCTCGCAAAGTAGGAAATTGTCCGGCATGTTTGCATAATTCCCAGTCAGTCTGCATTGCTGAGCTGAGCTTCGAAACTATGATATGTATTAGTATGGTGTCGACTGTGGGTTCCCCGTACGCCTTTAAAATTTCCAAAATTCTAACTACACTATCGAGCAGCCTTTGAACAGACGAATGTGAATCCTTTTTTACGCTCTCTAAACTGAATAACGCATTTATGTTTGATTTTACTATCAGTTTCTTATTTTCAAATCGCTTGACTAGGATATCCCAAGCAATGGTATAGTTATCGTTGGTAACTTTTAACGACGAGATTGAACTAGCAGCTTCTCCCTTAAGGGAAGAAATCAAATAGTAAAATTTCTGAACGTTGGCCAAATTAGCGTTGTTATGAATAAGCGACGTAAAGGAGTCATGAAATTGAACCCAATTCTCGAATTTCCCCGAAAAGGAAGGCAAATCTAAGGGTGGTAATCTTAATCCAGCGAGCTCTCCTGAAGGGCCACTTTGCAAAGAATTTTGACCTAGATTCGGTTTTATACCCGGACTGATCTTATTTTTTGATAAGAATTCCTCGACTGTGCTACTAATCTCGCTAAAATGAGTCATAAAAGAGTCGAATTCATTGAAAAGTTCATCAAAGTGTTCAGCATCGGCCTCCATTAGGCCCTCCATTGACTTATTATACTCATCCAACAAATTTTGGAAACAACTAAACTCTTTTGACAAGTTGCCGACCTCGTGAGCCTTCACGGGGCTGGACGAAGAAATTCTATCAAATAGCGTTTTGAAACGATCTACTTGGGCTTTTATGAATTTGCAACGAGTGGTTAAAGCGTGAGTTTCCGACATGACCGCTGATGTCGCACGAGTTTCCACCATGACTTGAAAAGGACTTACTTTTGATTTGAGAACGTAGTAACTTCTTGACGAACAGAAAACCAACCCGCTGCCGATCGCTGCCGCTTGACGTGGGAACTGGACTCGGTGTAAGCTCTCGATGGTTGAATTTCCTGGTGTTGGCGAAGCTTCTTGACGCTCTCCGACGAAATGATGTTGGAGCAATTGCATCCACCAGCTACTGGAAACTTGTACACTCGCGTTTTTTAGCTTCTTCCAAATCCGGCTCGAAGGACCAATGTTTTTTGTATGACTAACTTGATAAGAGGCGTCCACGAATGGGGCCCCCAATTAATCCACTGCGAATTCCGGTTCAATGTGATTGCCGGGAACTGCCACTTAATAACCCTAACTTGGGTTCAGTTAGTTGTTGGAGTGAAACAAGACTTAACAAACACGAGTATATTGATTAACAACGATTACAAACGTCACTGATGGACCGATGGTATTTTACAAAAGCTTCAACTGTTGTGACACGCTTGGATTGGCCACGCGAAAATAGCGAATTGCGCGTAACCGTAACACAAAACAACCTGGAAACGTCTTTACCAGGGAGTTAGACCGAAACGCAAACTAGCACAAAGCTTAGCTGAACTTGCTTCCTCGAGACTCTGAATCTAACTAACGCTGAATTTACAACGAGCCGAACTCGCAAATTCATCAAGGAGGGGAAAGCCCAAACACTATTGGCTGAGGCGATCCTGCGTAGCCAATCGGAGCGTCGCACGTAGGAATAAATACTTATTCTAAGAATCTTAATGCTAAGCTCTCTCAATGAGGCAATTGAACGAAATCCATAAACACATGATTCCCAAATATGCTAAGTCGGCTTAAGTTCTATTAGAAAATGTATACATCCGCTTAAAAGCCATTAAGGGAAGCTTGCAAATTCCTTTCCAATATTAACAGAGGCAAACAAATACGGCAAGATGCAAATTTGACTTTACCACGACCTTTGAATGAGTATGAGCGCCCGGCAAGGTTAGACGTACGTTTTGCTGGCTAGCTAAGTATTATCGCCTGCACAGCAGTGATATTATTGTTGGTGCTTTATTGCCTAGTAGTGTTACCATTGCATAGTTTTCTGTTGTGCTCACCATGTTAACCCGAGAAGATACGGAAGTCATCACGAAACAGATCAGTGAGGCAACGAAAGACTTATGCAAAAATGAAGATTTTATCGCCCTCATTTCTGCCACGGTGGCTAAGGTGGTTCTTAAAGCTGTGGAGGATAAACTTCATCGGCAACAAGAGGAAATCAACAACTTAAACGATAAATACAAGGAGTTAGAACAGCGGTGCGCGCAAAAAGATACAAGCATTGATAACCTCGAGCAGTACTCGCGCAGGAACAGCATCCGCATTTTCGGAGTTCGGGAGCAACCTGGGGAAACTGTGGCTGGTGAGGTGATAAAAGTGTTTAATGTAAAGTTGAAAGTGCCAATTTTGATTGAACATATTGATCGCTGCCACAGAATTGGCAAAAAGGTAGATAATCGCAACAGGCCAATAATTGTCAAATTTGTAAGCTATTATCATAAAAATTTAATTTATAAGGCCAAAAAACAGTTAAAAGGGTCTCGCATTGTGATTAGGGAAGACCTTACACAGTTCCGTGCTAAACTGTTAAAAGCAGCCGTCAACAAATTTCAAGCTAAAAATGTTTGGACGGTTGACGGAAGAATTGTTATTAATTGTAATAATATTAAAGTAACTGTGGGTAGCATCAAAGATTTGGATGAATTAAACTTTCCACTGTCGTGATGCAAATCTAATTTATAAAAGAAATGTACGAGTAATTTGCTGGCCAGTAATACGTATGTTTGCTATTAATTTTTGTACTTAGCCTTCAAATTGCACTAAATAATCACTAACAAACCATACCTATACGATATCTATCATACATTTATCTTACACCTGCTATACATTTCTTGTATTGTTTATTTGCTTTTACCTGGAATTTACGTTATTTACTGTCGAATTTTGAGGGTATATATCTTAGTGCATTTTATTTTTTTTTGTTCTTTCTTTCTTACATAAATAGGTAAGCAATTCTATCGAATTTTGAGTTTTATCAATCAATGTTGTTTACTGTTGAATTTTAGGTATTATAGTAAGTATAGAAATTTATTACTTTTCGTATTTTGTTCGTGTATTATGTTAATATATTAAAACATTAATTTTGGATATTTCAGTAAATTTGGAAATGTATTACTTTTCGTATTTTATTTACGTATTATATTAATATATTAAAATATTAATTTATTCTGGATTTTTGAGCTACAAGTATTTTTAAGTAAAATGTACACCGTAAGTAAATAATTTAGTTTTATCTTAGTGGTTCCTGATATGGCACAGAAACGTCTCGAGGTCGCACACTTTAACATACGTTCCTTTTTACCCAAATTTAATGAAGTACGTGAGTTGATTGAAACTGCGAATTACGACATTGTTGCAATATCTGAAACATGGTTAAGTGGGAACATCAATTCAGACAACATTTCTCTTAACAACTACAACTTATTTCGTAAAGATAGATTTAATCAAGGGGGCGGAGGCGTTGCTTTGTATGTAAGGAATACTCTCAACGTCATGCGTATTAATACAAATGATAACATAGAACAATTGTGGATACAAGTAAATATCAAATCAAAAACATTAATTTTTGGCGTAGTGTATAGACCACAAACGTGTAATTTCAAAACATTTATTAATGAACTTGAAGAATCTCTTATGACATGCACGTCGATAACTGAAGGAGATATTATTTGTTTGGGCGATTGCAATATAGATTTCTTGTTACCTGACGATCCTGCTACTGAATATTTTGATAACATGCTACAGTCTTTTAATTTTTCTCAGATAGTTAAGGAACCTACAAGAATTGGATTAAGTAAAAATTCATTACTAGATGTCATTATCGTTTCTAATGAGTCGTCTATATTAAAATCTGGCGTTAATAATTTTCATTTATCAGATCATGAACTTGTGTACTGCAGCATTGTCACTGAAGTTCAAAAACAAGAAACTATTTTTCGCACTTTCCGTGATTTAAAAAATCTGAATTCTGATAATTTCTTAAATGATTTAATGTTGCTTCCGCTACATGATATTTATTTTATTCCTGACATCAATGAGAAGGTTGAATTTTTAAACAGTCACTTAACACAATTATTCGATAATCACGCGCCCTGGCGTACAGCACGAATTAAAAAAAAACCTGCACCGTGGTTAACCGACAATATAAAACTTTTAATGAAATTAAGAGATAAAGCAAAGAGTAAATTTAAAAGATTAAAAACGCCAGGCAGTTGGGCATATTATAAACTGTTGCGGAATTTTACAAATTCAGCTATTAAGAACGAAAAGAGAGCTTATTTTCAGTATGCATGTGCAAATAATAATTCTAGATCAATGTGGAAGGAATTAAAACGCTTTAATATGGTCAGCAAAACCAAAAATGATTCTCCTCAATTTCCCGCAGAAAAAGCTGACGAAATAAACAATTACTTTATTGATAATATACCCGATCTACCAGTTGATCAAAACGTTTTAAATTATTATATAGATACCGTTCTAACAAACAATTGCCTTAACTTTCAACCTGTCAATTCAGACGTTGTTCTGAAATTAATTATGGGATTGCAAAGCAATGCGACAGGTTCTGACGGTTTAAACGCGTATATGATCAAGCTTTGTTGTCCATATATTGCGCAGTTTATAACTCATATTGTTAACACCTGCATTATTGAAAGTAAGTTTCCTAATTGCTGGAAAAGTGCTATTGTGGCGCCGCTGCCAAGGGTTAACGAACCTAAAGAATATAAAGACTTAAGACCAATAAGTATACTACCGGCAGCGTCAAAAGTTTTTGAAAAAATCATTAATTGTCAGTTGCGTGAACATCTGTCAAAATATAATCTAATGCCAGATACACAATCCGGGTTTCGTTCATCTTACAGTTGCACCACAGCACTTTTACATATTACCGATGATATTCTTCATGCTTATGACAGGGGCAACAATACTTTGTTGGTACTTTTAGATTTTACAAAAGCGTTTGACACTATCAATCATAGCTTACTCCTTGCTATTCTGCATTACATAGGTCTCCATAAAAATGCGGTTACTTTAATGAAAAATTACCTGGATAGCAGAACACAAAGAGTTAAAATATCGAATTTTATTTCAAAATCTAGAGTTCTTACAAAAGGAGTACCTCAAGGATCGATTCTAGGACCGTTGCTGTTTACTATTTATATTAGTAATTTTCATAGTAGTGTCAAGTACTGCAATTTGCATATGTATGCAGATGATACTCAGTTATATCACAGTTTTAGTCCTAGTGACGTAGATCGCACTGTAACAAATATAAATACCGATTTAAGTGCTATTTCACAATTGTCTCAACAACATGCTCTTTTGTTAAATCCTAAGAAATCTTGTGTTCTGTTATTAAGTAAAAACAATGACAACTTAGAAGTTCCGCCAATAAGAGTAGACAATGCTGCAATACCTATTGTAAAGAACGCTAGAAATCTGGGTTTGATTATGGATAAATCTTTTAGGTTCAAAGATCAAATTTGTAAATATATACAAAAAGCATATTGTAACTTAAAATTAATCTTTCCTCATAGGTCATACTTAAGCAAAAATGTGAAAACTATTTTGTGCAATACGTTGGTACTCTCACACTTCTCGTTCTGTGCCCCGTTATACGGACCATGCTTGGATTTAGATACTTCACAAAGAATTCAACGTGTCCAAAATTCATGCTTGCGACTCATTTACGGTATACGTAAATATGAGCATATATCGCATAAATTAGTTGATACAAAATGGTTAAGTATGAAAAACAGAAGATATTTGCAAACCGCAGTCTTGTATCATAGGGTAATATTAGAAAAACAACCGCCTTATTTATATAACAAAATTCGCTTCAGAACCGACGTGCATAATTTAAATTTAAGAAAAAAGGACTTAATTACGCCGCCTCAACACCGTACCACACTTTTTGAGAGATCTTTTACATATAATATTAGTAAAGTTTATAATGAGCTACCAGTTACTCTTAAATGCTTACCCATTAACATTTTCAAAAAAAGACTTTTTTCAATTTTATCTAACAATGTTAATAGTGTGTGATTTTCGTGACAGTAGTATTATGTACGTAGGTGTATTATTATTATTATTATTTATATTATTAATTGTGGATGGTAGTAAGTATGTGTTTTTTTTGTCAATTTTCTCCTTTTCGGGTTTCTTACATTGCTATGGATTCACATAATTTCAAGGGTTGAGTGGTACAGCAGCCATTAAGGCTGAACTCCCCCTTGTGATTTCACAATTTATTATTTAATTGTAATTAGTAGATAATAACTGTATTTCTGTTTACTTATTTCTTGTGAAATAAAGACATTTATTATTATTATTATTATTATTATAGAACAGTTATGACTTGAATTACATGATTAATTATAATCAAAAAGGTTTTGATACACGCATCTGTGTGAATCAAACAGATATTGTGGCTTTATATAGGGACACAGGGAGTATAACTTGCAAAAAAGGCATCGGAAGGACAAGAATGCGTAATGAGTAAAATGTTGAAGCTGTTAGGCAGATAATGGAGGAAGAGCCGTAGACCTCAATTCGGCATTTGCAACAGCAAATGGATCTATCGATAGCACTTGCCAACGCATTCTTAAACAGGACCTACAACTCCATCCCTACTGAATGCAAGCGTTCCACGAAGTACCCCCTGTTGGCAGGTCACGAAGACAAGGATTCTGTCAACGGTTTTTACATAATTTTGAAAAAACATCGGGGCTCTCGAAAAAAATTTCTTTACAAATCAAGTTTGATTCCACCTTTCTGGATATGTCAATTCCCAAAATATGAGGATGTGGAAATTGAACAATCTTAGTTTTTTATTGAAACTCCACTACAGCCACAAAAAGTTGAAGTGTGGGCAGCTGTGAGTAAAAGAAAGATTATCGGGCCATCATTTTTTTTAAGGTAAAAACTCTTATCTAACTATTGATAATTACGTGCATACATTTGACATTTTAGGAGTTTTAATCGCTGAGAGGTATAGGTTAGAAATCTTGTCTCTGTTCAAGGGCATGTTACATGATGACGAACTAGTGGAAGGGTATTTTCAACAATATAGGCCACGAATTCACACTACCCAAGTAAACCTGAACTTTTTAGCAGAATTATTTGATATTCTTGTAATTAGTTTAAATACACCAGTGTCATTTCCACCTTGGTTTTGTAATATAACTCCCTGTGATTTCATCTTGTTGTCATACATAAAAAAATCAATATTTACAACTGCTGTTGTTGATATTTTATTTATTTCATTCGCACTCAGCCAACAGCCGTTAGGCCAATTACAGGCGTCGCTGTGCAGTTATGAGGACTTCCAACCCCACTAACGACTGCCATGATGTTGTATGACCGCCGGGACCAATTTTTTTCCGTGATAGCCGTACCACGAGGCGCCGAGAGATGCAGCCGTGGAACTCCCATCCAAGTTCTGACCAGAGACAGCGTTGCTTAACTCTGCTGATCGAACGTGGACGCTTGTTCAAGCTACACCACTCGGGACCCTTGATATGGAAGATTTTAAGGAGAGAATTAGAAATAAAATAGAAGAAATCCATAATACACCGACATTGCTGGACAATGGTTTTAATTATGTTAATAAACGAATCGGAATATGTATAGATGAAGCTGGTGGTCACCTATCTCATCTTGTTTAGTTTAAGTTTGTTTATTTAAATTTATCTTATATTATCTAAATTTTTATTTGCTATTTAAATATAAAAGTTAAATTTATTATTCATAAAATCGTGTTTAAATTAAGGTGTACATTCAATACCTCAAAAGCTCTATAATAATGAACTGGTGGAATGGTATTTTATTGTTCCTCACTTGTAAACATCAATTTATCAAGTCACTGTATTCACCTTGAAAATGTTTCTTAACTGGCTAGCCAGTAAATTTTTACTGGCTAGCCAGTAAAATTTTACAAGCGTGCTCATAGATAAACGATAGCGTGCAAAGCCAGAGTTGTCTTCCATAGTATGTGTCATATTGATGAATTTAGTTGCTTGTCAGTTTGACATTTTGATAAATGGGAAGTTTCTAGTTATTTACAGGTGAGGAACAAATAAAATATTCAACAATACACGCAACGTAACAGGTTTTACTGGATCAACAAGGTGACTGGCTCGCCTGCGCCTCGCCAGTCATATCCTTCTATTCGCCCTCTTACCAAGCTAGTAATGTTAAAACGTAAACGATATTGTTACGATCCTGAGGGCCGAGGGATGGATGAGTCGGCAGCCTTGGCGATTAATACGCGAGCGTTCCAGAACTTCTTGAAGCAGCTGCGGAAATATGAGTCACAGCGGTCGAATGCTCGGGAAGCGCCCTTACAGCCAGGTGCAACGGAACACTCACTCTTTCAGGGACGCGCTCGAGGGCAACAAACGCGGATGCGTCACGCGGTTCCTAGAAAGGTCGAGCGTCCTCGCGATTAGTCTAGAAATGAATTACCTGAAATATAAATACACGCCCGCATGAATCGCGGGCAGTTCGAATTAGGCAGCAAAACGCGTAAGAGCCGTGTAGAGCTCCCACATAAATAAAAGCCCGTGTGTACATATAACTAATAGAAATAAATAACCATATATAATCGTTAGGGTTTAAGAGTGATATAAATAAATAAGTGCGTTAATCCATATGTAATAAGATGTATCGATAGTTCGTTAGTGCCTGTATTAATTTGTAATCTGCTTGATAATTCTCGTATGTGCTTGTAAACAATAATCGTAATAATTCATTGTTGTAAATAAATGTTTGAACTCATGTTTGTCGTATAATTTTAAATAGCCCGAACGTTAAGAACGTAATAGTGGTGTCAGGTGTGGGGTTTTGTACCGGGGGCTATAAGAAAATTATTGAACAAACATTAAATAAATAAATTGTTAACAAGTGCCGATAAAACGACGGTCAGATAAATAAATTGAAGTGAGTATTGTGCATGCCTTTGACGAGATCTCAAAGCAGCAAAATGGAAGCCCAATTAAGCCAACTTTTGCAACTGATGCAAGTTAGCCAGGACAAGGCAGAGAAGGCGCAAGAGAAAGCGGAAAAAGCACAAGAGGATCTTAGGAAAAAGATCCAAGTTGGGCAGGAGAAGGCAGAAAAAGCGCAAGCAGAATCGAAAGCCGCCCAAGAAAAAGCACAAGAAGACCTCAAGGAAGTACTTAAGGAATCGCTGAAGGCCGAGCAAGAGAAAGCAGACCAAAAACTTAAGGAATGGAAAGCCGGCCGAAACAAGGCAGAAAAACTTGAGAAAAAATTGAAAGCCACTCAAGAAAACCTCAAGTATGAACTTAAGGAAGAATTGAGATCCGGTCGAAAGAAGGCAGAAAAAGCACAAGAGGATCTTAGGGAACAGCTGGAAGCCCGGCAGAAAGCACGAGAAGAGCTGAAGGTCGGGCAGGAAGAGCTGGAAACCGCAGAAGAGAAAGTAGTCCAAAAGCTTGATGGGAAGATAGATGGAAGAGTTCGGTCTCTGTTGTTGGACCTGAGACGCGGCGAGTTGCACGTGGGTGGGGAGGAGCTTTCCCGACACCCAGGAGGAGAGATCGCGGCACAAGTGGTATGGGCGGAAGATGTTATTCTGCAGGGACGAACCGAGAGGGTCTTGGATGCATACCTAGATGGCGATGTCCGGAGCAACGTGGTGCGCGTGGTTGAGCCTGATTATGCTGACATTGCGGACGAGTGCATCCTGGAAATGGATGTTGTGGATAAGTGTGAGTGCGCTTTGGACCTGAGACGCGGCGAGTTGCACGTGGGTGGGGAGGATCTTTCCCGACACCCAAGAGGAGAGATCGCGGCACAAGTGGTATGGGCGGAAGATGTTACTCTGCAAGGACGAACCGAGAGGGTCTTGGATGCATACCTAGATGGCGATGTCCGGAGCAACGTGGTGCGCGTGGTTGAGCCTGATTATGCTGACATTGCGGACGAGTGCATCCTGGAAATGGATGTTGTGGATAAGTGTGAGTGCGCTTTGGACCTGAGACGCGGCGAGTTGCACGTGGGTGGGGAGGAGCTTTCCCGACACCCAGGAGGAGAGATCGCGGTACAAGTGGTATGGGCGGAAGATGTTATTCTGCAGGGACGAACCGAGAGGGTCTTGGATGCATACCTAGATGGCGATGTCCGGAGCAACGTGGTGCGCGTGGTTGAGCCTGATTATGCTGACATTGCGGACGAGTTCATCCTGGAAATGGATGTTGTGGATAAGTGTGAGTGCGCTTTGGACCTGAGACGCGGCGAGTTGCACGTGGGTGGGGAGGAGCTTTCCCGACACCCAGGAGGAGAGATCGCGGCACAAGTGGTATGGGCGGAAGATGTTATTCTGCAGGGACGAACCGAGAGGGTCTTGGATGCATACCTAGATGGCGATGTCCGGAGCAACGTGGTGCGCGTGGTTGAGCCTGATTATGCTGACATTGCGGACGAGTGCATCCTGGAAATGGATGTTGTGGATAAGTGTGAGTGCGCTTTGGACCTGAGACGCGGCGAGTTGCACGTGGGTGGGGAGGAGCTTTCCCGACACCCAGGAGGAGAGATCGCGGCACAAGTGGTATGGGCGGAAGATGTTATTCTGCAGGGACGAACCGAGAGGGTCTTGGATGCATACCTAGATGGCGATGTCCGGAGCAACGTGGTGCGCGTGGTTGAGCCTGATTATGCTGACATTGCGGACGAGTGCATCCTGGAAATGGATGTTGTGGATAAGTGTGAGTGCGCTTTGGACCTGAGACGCGGCGAGTTGCACGTGGGTGGGGAGGAGCTTTCCCGACACCCAAGAGGAGAGATCGCGGCACAAGTGGTATGGGCGGAAGATGTTACTCTGCAAGGACGAACCGAGAGGGTCGTGGATGCATACCTGGATGGCGATCTCCGGGGCAACATGGTGCGCGTGGTCGAGCCTCATGGTGGCAAGAAACTCACTCATGGTATCCTGGTAGGGAAGACGTTGGTGAAGACTGGGCTTGGGGTCCCAGTAAGGATGATGACCGTCAGCAGGGAACTGGCAACCGTCAGGAGGAACTCAATACTGGGAGGGGGCATGAGCCAACGAAAACGGAAGAAGATAGAAGATTTGGTGGCCCGGTACCAAGGCATCGCCGAGTGCGGAGATCATCCCAGTGGCCGTACTGACGTAGGAAAACATAAATCATTCGAGTCTTGCTGAGGACCGACCATACTGCTCTGGAATGGCTACTGCAGTGCAAGAACCCTGAAGGATAGATGGCTAAGTGGATCGAGCGCCTACAAGAGTACGACTTGGAAATAAATAATCGGCCTGGCACAGCCCACCGCAACGCCGATGCGTTATCCAGGGGGCCCGGCCCTGTGGACTGCGGCCACTGTTCGAGACTGGAGAGTCGTGCGGTACCCGCCAATCGTACCACTGTAGTCGACGACTCGTGGGAGCCAGACGAGTTGCAGAGCAGCCAGGAGAACGACCCCGACTTAGGCACGGTTATAACCGGAAAGCAAGATGGCCGTCGACCTACCTGGCAGGAGGTCTCCACCACCAACGCAACGATGAAGACTTATTGGGCGCAATGGGACTCCTTGCAGCTGCACAACAACGTCCTGACCAGAATCTTGGAAGATGAGGACAGTAGGGCAACGAGATCACGATCGATGGTTCCAAGGAGTAGAGTGGCCGAGGTGCTGCGCCACCTGCATGATGGCTCCTCTGGGGAACACTTCAGATTGAAGAAGACGTTGCAAGAGGTCCAAGAAAGGTTCTACGGGGCAAGCTGCGAAGGTGACGTCCGAGAGTGGTGCCGGAGGTGCGGAGCATGCGCTACAGGAAACGGACCGGTTGGAAGACGTAGAGCTCCGATGTGGCAGTACAACGTCGGTGGTCCGTTCGAGGGGATAGCCATTGACATCGCCGGACCATGCCCCGGTACCGAAGCGGAAAATAAATGCATCTTGGTGTGCATGGGACATTTCACCAAATGGCCCGAAGCATACGCCGTTCCGAAGAAAGAGACCGGTACTGTCGCTGATGTTCTGCTTCAGCCGTTTTGGAGTCCCCCTGGAGTTACATTCCGACCAGGGCCGGAATTTCGAGTTTAGACCGTTCCAGAACGTCTGTAGGATACTGGGGATACGCAAGACCCGGACCACTGCCCTCCATGCTCAATCGGACGGCATGGCGGAAAGGATGAACGGAACCATAGGGAAGCATCTGTCCAAGAGGGTTTCCGAGCATCCGCGTGACTGGGGCCAGTACATGCACCTGTTCCTGATGGCCTACCGATCGGCAGTACAAGAGACAACCGGCGTGCAGATCGAGGTCTGCTGTTGCAGCCCGTTACGAAGCATGGGGCCTACGGCGGACTGCTACTTCTTCAACCAGTCCGTGTGCAAGAAGGGCACCGCCTGTAAATACCGCCATCAAACCCCCACAAGAGCGAGTGACAGGCACCCGACGCAACTCGTTCTGGGACAGAACGACCTAAGGCGGGGGCAGTGTTACGATCCTGAGGGCCGAGGGATGGATGAGTCGGCAGCCTTGGCGATTAATACGCGAGCGTTCCAGAACTTCTTGGAGCAGCTGCGGAAATATGAGTCACAGCGGTCGAATGCTCGGGAAGCGCCCTTACAGCCAGGTGCAACGGAACACTCACGCTTTCAGGGACGCGCTCGAGGGCAACAAACGCGGATGCGTCACGCGGTTCCTAGAAAGGTCGAGCGTCCTCGCGATTAGTCTAGAAAGGAATTACCTGAAATATAAATACACGCCCGCATGAATAGCGGGCAGTTCGAATTAGGCAGCAAAACGCGTAAGAGCCGTGTAGAGCTCCCACATAAATAAAAGCCCGTGTGTACATATAACTAATAGAAATAAATAACCATATATAATCGTTAGCGTTTAAGAGTGATATAAATAAATAAGTGCGTTAATCCATATGTAATAAGATGTATCGATAGTTCGTGCCTGTATTAATTTGTAATCTGCTTGATAATTCTCGTATGTGCTTGTAAACAATAATCGCAATAATTCATTGTTGTAAATAAATGTTTGAACCCATGTTTGTCGTATAATTTTAAATAGCCCGAACGTTAAGAACGTAACAATATCTTATAAATTATGAGTTTAAGATACACTTGTAAAGTAATCTATGAAATATACTCTCCGTCGTATTTCGTTTAATATGTATAGTTGGCATAACACGCTGAATTTTTATATTTATATTTTTTTTCCAGCACTTTAGTTACAAAAGCTAGTAGTACTAATGTTCCAACTTTAGTTGGCTTTAGTCAAACACATAAGTCTTTGCGTAGAAACACAAGAGCCTCCCCTCTCTCTTATAAGACGCTTTATCGCTGCAAAATTCTTAATAAAACTTAATAATCTTCATTTTTCTTCCCATACTAACAAAATTGCAAAGTTGGATATAACTACAGTATACTGGGCGTTTAAAAAATCCGCGGTATTAGAGGTGGGGCCAAGATATATTCAAAGATTGAATATTGATATAGGTATTTTCTCTAAAATATCACTAAGATTATGATAAAAATTTTGGATCTGGGCATCTGTAGAGATGGTCGTTGGTGCATTCACTTGAATAAAATTGACGCTATGGTCTGGCATCAGCTTAATCGTAATTATTCGGTTACTATATACCTAAATATACCTAAACAGTTGTTATGAGTCGTTTTGAAATCGTTCTGCCAATCCAGTGAGTTCCAGCGAGGCCAATAAACTCAGTTTTGTATATGAAAAGTTCTCTTTCCCTCACTGACAATTTGCTTGCGTGTGTTTTGAGGCCTTGACCATTCAGTCTCTTTTCATTTGTATATGGTTTGGTGAAATCTTCCTCTATGCTTGAAAGTTTGTCTTTACACCCCTTCTTTAAGTCTCTCGCAGCTGTATTAAATCTTCCCTTTTCTGCAGGTTATCGTCTGCTTTACAATTTTGTCCTTATTCTTCGTTTCTTGGCAATTTTATTTATGACCACTGCTGGGCAATCACGTGTTTTGGAGTGCGTAATTGTTTGAGGAGTTGTATGTTACATGTTAATTTATCGACAACTTTTTTAATGCCTTTTTCCATTTTAAGGGGAACATAAAGGACGAGTTGTTCTTCAATCATATCTCTGAAGTAGTCCCAGTCGGTCTGCTTATTATGTAATTGTTGTGGTTTATTTTTAACCTAGCGTAAGTACTACGCAAGAGTGATTAGAACACAGTTTGTACTTGTCTTTCATATAGATATGGCCAAGACCTTTAGTTATACAACCATCCAATAGATCTGGGATTTTGGCTAGTAAGTTGATCCTCCCGCAGAAAGATAATTCAGGCGTCTTTCTTGTATAACTTCACTTAGTATCATACCTCGAGGAGTGTACGTACAGTCTAGATCCCCATTAAGAGTGGTTTGCATTGTAATCTCTCGCTCTTTCTGTCAGTTAAATCTTGGGCCCTGCCATTGCAAATATTCATGACATCCTTTGTTTGTTCTATATCTAGGTGAGCAATACCCTGCGGATATTGCTCTGTTGTAGTGATCTGTTCCAGTTTTCTACCATAACTGAAGGGGCTTCCATGTAATCTCTGTTAAATCCATATAATTCGTGATGTTTCATATATTTTGTAATGATTATGGCGGTGCCACCCTGCATTGCCACCAGGATGCTATTGCGTCAAGCTTCAAGTTTTAATGGTGGACAACTGGAAATTCTGTTGGAGTTTGATATGTATTGCTGTACCACTCTTTGTTACTGTTGTGGCGTGATTTAGTTTGGTTTTGCATTTGGATGGTGCTTGGATGCAGAGCTGGACAGTAATTAATTACTTTGTAATTAAATTACTAATTCAATTCCTTTTTGTTTATTTGCCTTGGAATTGAATTACTTTTCAAAATGAGATAATTGTAATTGGGAATTGCCATTTTTGTTAAAAAGTACTTGACAATTACTTTTTGAAGGTAATTAATTACTACATTTAATTACTCAATTACTTTTGTGAAATGAAGTTACTCTAAAAGTATTTGAATTACCTGTGGTAATTGAAATTACTTTTAATTACTTTATGATAATTCAATTACTGAATTACTGATCTCGATTGGATGCTAAATCTCCAAATGGCAAAAAATACGATTAAGGTCTTATTAAGTTACATATTAAGCAAATCGGGTATTCCTGGAACAATATAATCCTAATTTATGATTTCCTCTGACGAATTGAATAACATCAACTTTTGTGCAACATTTGTAAGATGCGTGCACGAGCAAAGAGTGCATTGGTGCGTGATGTAGATGTGATATGTAGGTTGTAATAGTGAAGCTAATATTTATTGTGTAAGACGCAAAAACTCTATTTGCGGTAAGTACATTACAGATTACAATACCTATGGTAAAAATATAATTTAAAATAGCTTCATTAGACCATATTGGTTCATAATAATTATTTATTCATTACAATTTGCTTGTTTTAAACCATGTACTAGCATAGAGTTATACTGCCGTGCAAGTGTAACAGGCGTTTAGCCCAAAAAATTACGTTTTTGAGTGAGGAATTGAACTTTACGGCCAAAATCCGATAACATTTAAACAGCGTAAAACCCATAAATAAAGTGTACCTAATTGCAAAATTTCATGCCTGGTTGACACAAAAATGCAGTATGGGGTATGGTACTAATATAATTTTAAAACGCCACATAAGTTTACCGCATTCTTGCCTTGAACATTTTTAAATTATCCATTCTTTGTCGCTTTCTTGCCTTGTAATGCTCATACGCTGATTTACGTTATACAGGGTGCTGGGTTGACGGACGAAACATACAAAACCCCCATGCTAATTACGAGGCATTCAAATACTGGCTTCTTAACGATTTTATGCAAAATTCCATTATTTTTTTAAAAAGAACAGTGCGTAGCGACCGAATTTATGCAATTTCAGATATTTTATTTATCTAAACTTAAAATCGAGCGCCAGCGTAGCTCACTGGTTGGAACATTGGACTGCGGTGCGGAAGTCTGGAGTTTAAATCCCAGATTGATTCCTAGCGGACGGCCTACCCAGTCGCTTTAAAATAAATAATTGGGGACCTGCGTTCAAAAGAATAAGGGGTAATAATGCGGTTGTCTAATGCGTGATGCTCACCACATCACCACGTGTCATGAATTTGGCACGCGACAGCCGGGTGTGATAGCGAGGATACGGAAGCTCTGACCTTCCGCCTTGCAGGCCAAGCTCCTTCATGGCGTATTAGTGCCTCACCATTAAACTTAAAATCAATAGGTATTATTAAATATTTTGATAAAATTCTTCTTCTTCTTCCGTTTTCTATTTTAGGCTTAGTTGCCTGTTTTTTCTTGGGAATTGCCTCATTTATTTGATTCATCTTTGATAAAATTAATAATATTATTAAAGATGTTAATAAGATTTTGAAATTTGAAGTAAAAATATGAAAGCAACCTGAGCAATTTATTTGTCGAGCGTTGACAGCAATTTTATGAAATACGTATTTTTCCCCGTTTCTAATACGGTGTGTTCAAAAAGAAATTACATAAGGGTTAGCCATGGAATATAAAAGTAATGTCAACAGCAAACCTTAGAATTCATTAACTAGTATCACTGTTGTTGCTATTGTTAAGTTTATATTATACCCTGATATCGTAATTGAAAATGCTAACGATTGCTGTCTCTAAACATTGCTGTGGACATTAGTTTTATTTTCTACTAGCTGACCCGGCAAACGTTGTTCTGCCCAAAACAATTTGTCTCTGAAACCCCGTTCCACCACTACAGAGTTTTAATTTTATGTCATGTCCACCATGATATTTGGTTTTTAAATTTCAAAAGTTACCTAACACATTTTTTATAGCTATTTGTATTACTAGGGAGGAGAAAGTATTATTCCCTCCAGCGGATGTAATTAATTCTCCATCGTTAGCGAGAACAGTACCTAATCAATTGTAATCATGCAAGAAAGGAAATGACATTTTAGCCCAGAGTTATACTTACATATGACACTTTTACATTTTACGATGAGACTGTCTCTTGTATTCAGGTGCATTCAAAAATAATTAAATATGAAAATCAGGAGGCTAGTTGATTTATTATTAACATTGCCTCCCTCTCTAATGGCAACGGGAGTCAATGTATTATATTCCCTCCCACTGCCATTGGACATCGACCAGGGAACCAAAAGTATATTTTCGGGAAACCCCTAAAAAGCGACAGAAAATGTCACTTTCGTATAAAGGGGTAAAAAAGTATTTTCGAAATAAGCCACCAAAAATGCTCAAGTTGCGCCAATTGGATCACCATATAGTGTTCTTTACAAAATCTAAATAGAATTTTGCTGTCGAACAATTAAGAAATCCAATGCTCCATCCTGTATACTTAGCTAAGTTACATATTTTCGTCATTCACTCTCATGTTAGGCGTATTTAATAGTAGATTGTTTTACAAGTTAAGAAAAGTGAGAGTTTTTCAACATTTAATTTACAAGGGAACGATGCAAAGCGAGTGGATCAATTTTATACGAACATGGAAAATTATTTTCATCAAGTGCAGCTATAACTTTTTTTTTCTAAGTTTCTTTAGAGATTATCTGTAGTTTTACTTTCTTGTCATTCATGATTGATAATGATAATCTTATTTTTTATAGCTTTCTCTACTGTACATAAGAGTAAGGATGTATTTATAAAATCATATATTATAATTACATTTGTCAGATCTGTTGTTGAAATGACAATTAAAAATTATTTTCTCCAGGTGATTACGTATGACTGTTCATTATTATCAGAGTCGGGGAAACTACTTTCTAAATGTAGTTAACTACTAACTACCCAACTACTCGATAAAACTATACCCTAACTACTTTATAGTTTAACTATTTGGTTTAAAAAGTAGTTAAACTAGGGGTATTTCCACAACGAATAATATTCTGAGGAACTACTTTTTTAACTACCTTATACAGAAAATAGCTATTTATGCAACAATTTTACTGTTATTAATAAATATCGATTAGCAAAAGTTTGCATCTACGATACTTATAATTTATGTCGTAATAAACAGTGGGCCTTGGCACGCGGGCGAATGTTTGCAGATCCAGTACTGTCAAGGTCAGTTACGAAAGGTAATTATTAATACTACACATCTGACTGTATTCATTACATAACTTTTTAATTATTTCAAAAACACTTTACCTGTAACGCAAGAAGTAACTAGAATAACTTTACAACTTCACTTCCAGTTCTAAATTGTAGTAACCTCATTTCACTTTATACCACACATTCACTTAAAGTAAACAGCTGATTTCTTTAACCACGCCAAATTATAAAACGTCGCTTTTAGTGAAACAAGCTAGCGTTAAAAGGCCTACTTTTAGTAGTGGTCATAGATAAAATATAATATGTTCAAAAAGCAATAAATCGATTTCAATATTAGAGCTAACAAGGTGGAATGCGAGTAGGTAGTTAATTAAGTATAGGCAGATTTAAAATGCATATATTTAATAAATGTAGAAGAATTTACAAATATGTACCTACTTTTACACTATAAACTTGTAAACAATTAACAAGAAGACACAAATTTTTACATTCTATTAGAAAAGTAGTAAAGCAATACCGCAATCGCAACTGCTTAATTCCGCACCTCAAGAATCTATTAAACCAGTGATTCCCAAAGTGGGCGATATCGCCCCTTGGGGGGCGCTGAAACGATCCAGGGGGGCGATAGTAGCCTCGGGTGCATTTGGAGGGCAGTGAAAAAAAATAAGGGGGCGGTGAAAGCTTAAAGAAGGAAGGGAAGATAAGAAGATTTAGAAAAACCATTCGTACATATTTCATCTGTTGTGTAACATAGTGTAACATTATTTTCCAAATAAACACAAACACAGATTTATTTATTCCGTGAAGACTATTTACCATTATTAAATGTTCTTATTCTTCTTCATACCATTTATTACTTTATTTATTCAGTCTGTTTATTCTCCGTTCCTTTAATTTTACTTTATCACACCCTTTAATACACTATCCAGTAAATACCATTAAAATAAAGGACTTTTATTATTCAAATTTGATTGTACTCAAAATACAGGTTACAAATTCAGAAAAGATTTGTTTATTTTAAAAATATCATTTTCTCTAGCAATAATTATACAAAATTTCTATATGGTATATTTTATTATAACATTTCATAATTGATTTTTTCAGATAATCATGAGTTTGGCTTTCACTTTAGTTATTCCGATTGTCAGTTACCTAATACCTACAAATTAAAATCTAAGCTCTGATGTTACCAAACAACTATCCTAACTAAATCAACTTAAATATAGGTACTCGAACCTTTTTAATAAACTATTCGCAATTTAACAGTAACTGTATCTAATGTATCATTCAACAATTCTCAAATATTTATGTTGTATTTGAATGTATAAATCCTGCCTTGTAACTTTTAATTGCTAATGTATTTATTCTTTCAAAATCATTTCCTACCTAGAAATACTCTTATAGATAATTATCAGTCTCAAGAAACTACCACTACAATATCTTTCTGTTCGTTCGCTTAGCTTAAAGAATGTAAATTTCTAGGGGGCGCTGAGTATTTTTTTTTTCTGAAAAGGAGGCGGTAGGCCAAATAAGTTTGGGAACCACTGTATTAAACAGTAACAGACAAAGCCATTGAACTATTAATAATAGTATATTATGATACGAGTTTTATAAGAAGCATTTTGTAGCACGCACGGATTTAGGGTACGACAAGCGAAGCGAGGAGTTCCCTAAAGGAGTAAATGCTACAAAATGCCTTATAAACGAGGTATCATACAGTATTTTATCTACTTTGCCACTTTTTTAAGCAAAAAAATGAAAATTTTTAGTATTTTTATTATAGCATCGCTTTGTGTCAATTACCGCAGTACGAACGCAAAGTAGATAAATATAGTTAAAGCATCAGTAAAAGTAGTTTAACTACTGGATGTAGTTAGTTCAACTATTGAAAGTAGTTTGAATATCAAAAGTATTTTAGTTAGTAGTGAAATTGGTTAATTAAATATTGAACACCAGCAAAAAGTAATAAATAACGAATACTTTATACTAAAAGTATTGAATAGAATAAAAATATTAATCTGGAAAACTAGTTAACTCTTAACTACTGAAACCTAAGTAGTTAACGTAGTGGTTTAACTACTAGCAATCAAACTACTATCCAATTCTGATTCTAACTTTATTACAAAGCAAGAATCTATTAAATAAACATTTAAAAATAAACGTGTATGTATAAGATCGCTGCAAAATTATAAAAAAGTAATTTTCAAACAATTTCAGTTGTTTTTGATTTGGCGAGTACTTCTCCAGCTCACCGCATGCTTTTCAGCGGCTCAAATCGAGTTTAATTTCTTTCAGGTTTGAGGGCTCGTAAACTATTCGGCGGTGTACTGCAGGGGTTGGGGGTGGTATTTGATTGATGAGTACATTGTTTGGACAAGTTCCATTGGGGCATTGCAGGCCGGCTGGTGTAGTGTTTGCTCAGGGCACTGCGCGCGTCTGATAGATGCACTGGTGTGGTGGCAGCCCTGCGATAGCAGGGGTTCGATTTCTGCTCAAAAAGCTGCTAATTAATAATACAGTCGTTTTAGGAATCGGGGTGCCGCAACTTGCTATGTTGGCACAAACTGAATATTTCGAACGTGCCTGCACGATTACTGGAATTTATAAAAATTCCAGATGCAGAAGTTGTAATTATTTACTTAGTTTAGCGATACTGAAAAGCATGAACGCTACGCTTAGAAATTGAACAATACCGGGTGTTTTAAAAGTAATTATACAAACGTTAACTGCGCATTGAAGAAATCAAAATATAAATATTAAGCCAAATACACTTTATACAATGCTGCTAGTTAATGAGTTAGTTACAATAACATATTTTTATTGCCTTCTGCAATAAAACGAAAACTATTTTCGCATTAGTCTCAAAATAGGTATATGTTTTTATCGATGGTCACAAAGTGGGATATACAGGGTCCGGCAACGATACGGGGTGGAAGATATTTCTAAAACTATGAGAGTTACATGAATATCGCTTATATAAAAGTTCTAGGTACGAAGGTGGAGGACATTACTAAAATAGTTTTTATTATACAGTGTCTCTGAAACAGTGTGGCAAATTAAACTTCTTCTTTTTAAATAGTATGCCCATTTTAGGTAGCTTAAAACTTTTGAATTGAAAACCTATGATTTTGACATAGTGTCAACTGTTTTGGAAATATTAACGATTTTATGCAAAAAATGCTGACCTTTAGGCGGCTGCTGTAACGGAAAACAATTGAATTGAAGGAAAATGTTACCAAAAAATTATCTTTTTTGTGAATTAATTTCCGATTTGTTTTAAATGGAACACCCTTATATTTTTATATTTTTGAAAAATTCTTTTAATGAGCTTTCTTTTGATATGCAACTTCATACTCTTAAATTCAACTGTTGTTCAGATACCTATGCGTATTTTAGCATAAAAACAATTGAAGTCCTGTAAGATGCTTTATTTCAAGGGATAACAAACAAACGCCATTTTAATGCAGATTTAAATACTTGTAACTCTACGACAACAGTAGTAGAGGGGCACCTAAACTGGAGCAACCTGTCAATCAAACTATTAATTAAATCCGCGAATTAAATCCGCGGATTGACCTAATTAATTTCGCGGGTTGATCTAATTATTCTTCATATGTGCTACTGATTAATCACATATGAAGTTTGATATGTAATTTACATATGTGCTACTGATTAAATTACGCGAGGCCATTTTTAATTTGCTTCCGATTAAATTACGCGTCGGACTTCGGCGGCCATCTTGGATTTCTGGCGGGAATATTTGAAATTTGAATTTTTCCGATTTTTTCTAAGTTCCATTATTTGAATTTTAAACTTCCCGGGTGTCGGCCATCTTGGTGCGCGCGCACTTCTCACGGCTGTCGTTTTTAATTTTGAATTTTCGCGGAAATATTTGAATTTTAAATTTTTTTTCAGATTTTTCTAAGTCCCTGTTTTGAATTTAACTTCTCGGGTGTCGTCCATCTTGGTTTTCTCACATTTATTTTAATTTAAAAAAAGCTTCCTGCGATGTCCCATGGCTGGAATCGAACCAGCGATCACAGCATTACGAGTACGAAGCCTTAACCAACTGGGCTATCGAAGCGATCGAGGTTAAAGGAATTAAACATGGTCACTTGCGTGTCACGAGCCCAGCTTTAAACAAACTATTTTTCAAAAATTTAGATTATAAGAATAGGGGTTGTGTAGCTTATTGTGTTTAAAGGTTGATACATTTTTTAAAAAATTAGATTTGTAACAGCTTATTAATTATTTTATAATTTGTGCCTGCTATATGGCTGGATTAACGAGATCCTCATTCTCCCTACCTACTATAGGAAGTTTCCGTCTAAGTTCCCTATTTAAAACAGGTCGGTGCCTGTGTATTGTTTGGTTTTAAAGGTTTGAACATTGTACCACTTAGCTGTTCTGACATTATACTTCCATATACATATTATAAATAAATTTTAAATGTTATTTTCGACTGAGTTTTAGCTTCTTATAAATTACAACAGTGCCCTCGCCCATATAAAATAAGACATACGCATTAAATAAATGTTTTTATTGTATAAGAATGGTTGTCCCCCATAAATTTGAATAAAAACAGACAATTTCGTTGAAAAAATAGCTTTTCAATATCGTTTGCAAATAAGACAAGGGATACTTGTAAAAATATAAGTCAAACCATTTTTCTTGTAAAAAATTTACGAAAAGACGTATGTGTTGGCGACAAATTAAAATAAATTTGAATAAAAACGCACAATTTCGTTGAAAATCTTTACAAAGCGACTTTATAGTACCGAAAAAATGATGTAAAAAAGTTTTAAGAGTTATTTCTAAGCATAATTTTGCAAACGTTTAACAAATAAACCGTAATTTTTTAAAGTACATCACACAATTATGAAATCGTAGTTCAATTTATATGAATTTTCGATACTTTGTATGTGAAAAAATAGCTTCAATTACTAATATTTGAATAAAAACATGCGATTTCCAAAGCATTTCGTTTAAAATTTTAGAAAATCGACAGCATCTCCCATGAAAATTTATAAAAATCGGCATCTTGTCACATTAAATTCTGCAAAAACGACAAAAAACAATATTTTTATACAACTTTCATCGAAAAAATAGTAAAATTTTACGAAAATACGTCTGTGTTGACGACAAATGAAAATAAATTTGAATAGAAACACGCAAAAATTACGAAAAGACGTATGTGTTGACCCCCAAAGTAACAAAAATTTGAATAAAATCACGCAATCATACAGCATCTCACATACATTTTCACAAAAATCGACATCATGTCACATAAATTATACAAAAACTGTCATCATATCACTTGAAATTATACAAAAAACGACATTTTCATTCAATACACGATGAAAATTGAACAAAAATCACGCAGTCATACAGCATCTCACATAAATTTTCACAAAAATCGGCATCATGTCATATAAATTATACAAAAACTGTCATCATGTCACTTGAAATTATACAAAAAACGACATTTTTACTAAACACACGACGAAAATTGAACAAAAATCACACAATTACACGCCATCTCACATAAATTTTCACAAAAATCGACATCATGTCATATAAATTATACAAAAACTGTCATCATGTCACTTGAAATTATACAAAAAACGACATTTTTACTAAACACACGACGAAAATTGAACAAAAATCACACAATTACACGCCATCTCACATAAATTTTTACAAAAATCGACATCATGTTACATAAACTATGCATAATTTTGCAAATGTTTTACACTTTTTATAAAATGCATCGCTCAAAATTAAAAGAAATAGCAATTTCATTGAAAAAATCTACTACCACAATCATTTTCGATAATCAAAATTCAAAAAATCTTATACTTTTGACGGAAATATATGTATGTTGACCACAAATTAACATAATTTGTAAATAAAAACGCTCAATTCGTTGAAAAAAATATTCTGACACCACCAAAACACGCAATTTCATTGAAAAATATATATATGTTGTCCACAAATTAACATAAATTTGAATAAAAACACGTAATTTTGTTGAAAAAATGTTCTGGCCCCGTCATTTCACTTAAAATTTTACAAAACTGCCATCATAACACTTGAAATTATACAAAATATATGTATGTTGATCACAAATTAACATAAACCTGAATAAAACACACAATTTCGTTGAAAAATTTGCAAATGTTTTACACTTTTTTATAAAATGTATCGCACAAAATTAAAAGAAATCACAATTTTCTAAATTATATCACGCTATTATGAAATCGTAGATTGATTTTTTGAAATTTTACACTTTGTAACTGTAAAATAACTGCAAATACTAATATTTTAGCTTTAGACTTTGTAATTATTGCAGATTCGAGAAAAAAAACAAAGCAGAGTAGAAATAAAAAACACAAACACTTTGTAATAAGCAAATATATTGTTCTTATTTCGTATAATACTTAATAATATAAATATAAATGTACAGCAGAATGTCTTATTTCTAAAAATTCGCTAGCAATTTACAAAACTGTAGTTTGAGGTGCACGACATTTCAAATTAAAAAGACTGCAAGTAATAAAATCAGAATTTCATTGTGTAATTTTAAAGTTTAAGATGCACCCAATCTAGAATTCCCTTCGTTTTTGGTGTTGATGACATCTGCCTTAGAGGCGTTTTTCTAACGGCCCTTTTTTGGAGGCGTTTCCTTATCGGCGTTCTTCTGACTGAGCCTTTTTGATGTGGACTTGGATGAGTAGCTGGTGTTTTTAATTTATATTCTAAATCGGACTCGCAGTTATCAGTTTCCATTTCGGTTTTTCCTGTAGTACCAGTCGGGGTTGGCTTCTTTTGCTGTTTAGGTTTAGCTAGCAGCATATTAGCAACGTTAAGGTCTTTGATGTACTCAGCAAACTGTAGGCGTCCGGGTGGATTAATAGTTTTTCGAGGCCGCAGAGTGTCGTGAATTAAATCGACTATGTTAGACGCCGGTAAAATTTCACCCTTTATAGTAACGGTGCCCTTGTGATCCCAGCTCACATCGCTTGAGGTACTCAAAATGCGTAGGAAAACTTCAGCTTTTTTCTTAAAAGTTTTGGGAAGTGTAGATAAAATAACGGCATTTGATAGGCTGTCACTGGTTGTTTCAATAGGTATTTTGATTGGCTGCCGCGCCTGGTTTGTGAAATGAAGGAATCGTTGTAAAACCTGATTGTACTGGATCCATTTATCGTGATCAGTTAATTTGGACTTTTTGCATTTCGTCATCAAGCTGTGATAATATATTTTTCTCCGCATCATCGCCAGACTTAAGACGTTGGACAAATTCCGGCGATACAATCAACATCTTCCGCTCTTTGTCCATTTTAGTCGAAAAGGAGCTCAGTCGTTTGTTCTGGTAGAGCCGTCGTGAATAAACTAGCTTAAAATCAAGACTTTCATAATAAATATATAAAAAAATATGACAGGTACGGGAATCCAACCCGTATTCTCTCTCGAGATCAGAGCTTAAATCTGACGCCTTAACCATTCGGCCAACCTGCCTCCCTATATAAACGAGCACTCTCTGCATAATTAAGAAAACATATAGTTTAAAAAGCCTTCTGCATGCAATTTCATACAGTATTTCATATAAATTAAGCCATGTACTAATTTCTTAATCAGGTTTTGATATATATTTTATCGAAAGACTTGACCCTCAGCTGCCGTTTTATTATTTGTCGTGATGCGTCATCGCTGAATTTTACAAGTGCCATCCTGCCTGCGATGTGACGCACGCAATGTTTCCATACCTTTTTATTTTAAAATTCTATAAAATCAGAGGTCCAAACTGCTGCCGCATCAGGTAACAGAGTACAATGGTTTAAAACGTGTTAGTGCGGCATCAGTCGGGCCTCTGTTTTTATAGAATTTTAAAATAAAAAGGGGTGGATACATTACGTACGTCACACAGCAGACAGGCTGGCTCTTGTAAAATTCATCGATGACGAATCACGACAAATAGTAATAAAACGGTAGCTGAGGGTCCAATCTTTCGATAAAATATATATCAAAACCGATTTAGAAATTTGTACATGGCTTAATTTATATGAAATATTGTTTGAAATTGCATGCAGAAGGCTTTTTAAACTATATGTTTTCTTAATTATGCAGAGAGTGCTCGTTTATATAGGGAGGCAGGTTGGCCGAATTGTTAAGGCGTCAGATTTAAGCTCTGATCTCGAGAGAGAATACGGGTTCGATTCCCGTACCTGTCATATTTTTTTTTAATATATTTATTATGAAAGTCTTGATTTTAAGCTAGTTTATTCACGACGGCTCTACCAGAACAAACGACTGAGCTCCTTTTCGACTAAAATGGACAAAGAGCGGAAGATGTTGATTGTATCGCCGGAATTTGTCCAACGTCTTAAGTCTGGCGATGATGCGGAGAAAAATATATTATCACAGCTTGATGACGAAATGCAAAAAGTTTTAAAGTCCAAATTAACTGATCACGATAAATGGATCCAGTACAATCAGGTTTTACAACGATTCCTTCATTTCACAAACCAGGCGCGGCAGCCAATCAAAATACCTATTGAAACAACCAGTGACAGCCTATCAAATGCCGTTATTTTATCTACACTTCCCAAAACTTTTAAGAAAAAAGCTGAAGTTTTCCTACGCATTTTGAGTACCTCAAGCGATGTGAGCTGGAATCACAAGGGCACCGTTACTATAAAGGGTGAAATTTTACCGGCGTCTAACATAGTCGATTTAATTCACGACACTCTGCGGCCTCGAAAAACTATTAATCCACCCGGACGCCTACAGTTTGCTGAGTACATCAAAGACCTTAACGTTGCTAATGTGCTGCTAGCTAAACCTAAACAGCAAAAGAAGCCAACCCCGACTGGTACTACAGGAAAAACCGAAATGGAAACTGATAACTGCGAGTCCGATTTAGAATATAAATTAAAAACACCAGCTACTCATCCAAGTCCACATCAAAAAGGCTCAGTCAGAAGAACGCCGATAAGGAAACGCCTCCAAAAAAGGGCCGTTAGAAAAACGCCTCTAAGGCAGATGTCATCAAAACCAAAAACGAAGGGAATTCTAGATTGGGTGCTTCTTAAACTTTAAAATTACACAATGAAATTCTGATTTTATTACTTGCAGTCTTTTTAATTTGAAATGTCGTGCACCTCAAACTACAGTTTTGTAAATTGCTAGCGAATTTTTAGAAATAAGACATTCTGCTGTACATTTATATTTATATTATTAAGTATTATACGAAATAAGAACAATATATTTGCTTATTACAAAGTGTTTGTGTTTTTTATTTCTACTCTGCTTTGTTTTTTTCTCGAATCTGCAATAATTACAAAGTCTAAAGCTAAAATATTAGTATTTGCAGTTATTTTACAGTTACAAAGTGTAAAATTTCAAAAAATCAATCTACGATTTCATAATAGCGTGATATAATTTAGAAAATTGTGATTTCTTTTAATTTTGTGCGATACATTTTATAAAAAAGTGTAAAACATTTGCAAATTTTTCAACGAAATTGTGTGTTTTATTCAGGTTTATGTTAATTTGTGATCAACATACACATATTTTGTATAATTTCAAGTGTTATGATGGCAGTTTTGTAAAATTTTAAGTGAAATGACGGGGCCAGAACATTTTTTCAACAAAATTACGTGTTTTTATTCAAATTTATGTTAATTTGTGGACAACATATATATATTTTTCAATGAAATTGCGTGTTTTGGTGGTGTCAGAATATTTTTTTCAACGAATTGAGCGTTTTTATTTAAAAATTATGTTAATTTGTGGTCAACATACATATATTTCCGTCAAAAGTATAAGGTTTTTTGAATTTTGTTTATCGAAAATGATTGTGGTAGTAGATTTTTTCAATGAAATTGCTATTTCTTTTAATTTTGAGCGATGCATTTTATAAAAAGTGTAAAACATTTGCAAAATTATGCATAGTTTATGTAACATGATGTCGATTTTTGTAAAAATTTATGTGAGATGGCGTGTAATTGTGTGATTTTTGTTCAATTTTCGTCGTGTGTTTAGTAAAAATGTCGTTTTTTGTATAATTTCAAGTGACATGATGACAGTTTTTGTATAATTTATATGACATGATGTCGATTTTTGTGAAAATTTATGTGAGATGGCGTGTAATTGTGTGATTTTTGTTCAATTTTCGTCGTGTGTTTAGTAAAAATGTCGTTTTTTGTATAATTTCAAGTGACATGATGACAGTTTTTGTATAATTTATATGACATGATGTCGATTTTTGTGAAAATTTATGTGAGATGCTGTATGATTGCGTGATTTTATTCAAATTTTTGTTACTTTGGGGGTCAACACATACGTCTTTTCGTAATTTTTGCGTGTTTCTATTCAAATTAATTTTCATTTGTCGTCAACACAGACGTATTTTCGTAAAATTTTACTATTTTTTCGATGAAAGTTGTATAAAAATATTGTTTTTTGTCGTTTTGCAGAATTTAATGTGACAAGATGCCGATTTTTATAAATTTTCATAGGAGATGCTGTCGATTTTCTAAAATTTTAAACGAAATGCTTTGGAAATCGCATGTTTTTATTCAAATATTAGTAATTGAAGCTATTTTTTCACATACAAAGTATCGAAAATTCATATAAATTGAACTACGATTTCATAATTGTGTGATGTACTTTAAAAAATTACGGTTTATTTGTTAAACGTTTGCAAAATTATGCTTAGAAATAACTCTTAAAACTTTTTTACATCATTTTTTCGGTACTATAAAGTCGCTTTGTAAAGATTTTCAACGAAATTGTGCGTTTTTATTCAAATTTATTTTAATTTGTCGCCAACACATACGTCTTTTCGTAATTTTTGCGTGTTTTTATTCAAATTTATTTTCATTTGTCGCCAACACTTACGTCTTTTCGTAAATTTTTTACAAGAAAAAATGGTTTGACTTATATTTTTACAAGTATCCCTTGTCTTATTTGCAAACGATATTGAAAAGCTATTTTTTTCAACGAAATTGTCTGTTTTTATTCAAATTTATGGGGGACAACCATTCTTATACAATAAAAACATTTATTTAATGCGTATGTCTTATTTTATATGGGCGAGGGCACTGTTGTAATTTATAAGAAGCTAAAACTCAGTCGAAAATAACATTTAAAATTTATTTATAATATGTATATGGAAGTATAATGTCAGAACAGCTAAGTGGTACAATGTTCAAACCTTTAAAACCAAACAATACACAGGCACCGACCTGTTTTAAATAGGGAACTTAGACGGAAA
>CALNHX010010878.1:0-36624 GCA_940337035.1 Agriotes lineatus | reverse complement strand
ATGCTAATGCACATGGCGATTTGCAAAGATTAAAGAAAGACATACGCAATTCAATCAACAATGTGTTCGGAAATCACTTGAAATGTCAATATTGTGTATCCGACATTACATTGGATAAAACAGTAAAGTTGATTTCTTCAGGAGCTCACCATCACATCTATGCTACTTTGAATTTGGTGTTAGTAAAAAGTCCTCAGTTAATTGACAATGAAACCAATAACTATTTATGAGCATCTTGGCAAGATTTAACATGGAGAAACGTCTCAATCTAATACAGACGGACAGTTTTCAAACAAGGTCTTATTTAACAGGATTACGTTACAACTTAGGGTCAGCATGGCAGCAGAAATCTTGGAAAAAATGTGTCCGCAAAGCAAGCAGTAAACCAAACAGATATATAAAAAAACTAAAATTTTCAACTGGTTAAGTGATTACGGTAGCAATATCGCTGAAATAATTGTGTCAGATGAGAACATCACCGATGAAACCAATAATCTTTTGGAACGTCTGCAGGTACGCAGGCAAAGAGTACATACTATATATGATTATTACTATTCTGGTCTTGTAGCTACCTGATACCAGAACAGCTTTGCAGGACAATTTGATAATCCCAAGTACGGGTCATAAAGGCTATTCCGACTAAGAGCATCGCATTTTGGCGATGTTATTAATATTACGAGGGTGGGCAGAAATATAATGCACACATGCTTGCAGAACGCGAACGAAATGACCGACAGACGCGCACGGCTACATTCGGAAGCTACATGCCTCCTCTATGCGCATGCGCAGTTTGAAAGAATTTCGTGCATCAGTTCGTTTTTTAGTAGCGGAAGTATGGAGACGTGTTCTCTTGCCATGTCAACGCGAATTAAACAGCGCGCGGCTTTCGAATTTTTAACTGCTGAGAACGTAGTTCCTACGGAAATACATCGCCGTTTAAAGGCCGTTTATGCCGACGACACTGTTGACAGGACTACTGTTAATCGGTGTGTATTAAAATTTCGTGGTTGCCAACCTGGAAAAGCCACAATTAATGACGAAAAACACAACCATCCGCAAAAAACTTCTTTTGACTGTGTTTTGGGATGCCAAAAGAGTTTATGTGGCTAATTATCTAGTACGAGGGGCAACGGTAAATTCTTCTAAATACATAGAGACTCTAAAACAGCCTCGACGTCAAATCTGTCGCGTTAGAGGCAGCCTGTGGCCAATAATCTTGCAACATGACAACGCTCCTCCCCACACATCACGCGCAACCGAAGCGGCTCTGCGGAAGCTGAAGTTTGAACCGATTCCACACCCTCCCTAAGCCCCCGATCTCGCGCCTTGCGATTTCCATTTTTTCCCTCTACTCAAAGGTAATAATTACATCTCAGACGATAAGGTGAAGGCAGCTGTGACGTCCTAGATTCGAGAAAAGTCGGAAGAATGTTTCAGTGACTATGTTAAAAAATAATTATACGATTTTGAAGCTAAAGAATTGCAGTTTTATTTATTTTTTGCTCCATCTCGCTATCTCTTTTCGTTCGCGTTCTACAAGCATGTGTGCATTATATATCAGCCCACCCACGTAAAACCAAATTCTTCAACATGCACTGCTGCCATGGAATACGGCAACAAGAATGAAATAGTAGCAATTGCTAAAATTGAGGATGAGGCAGGAGAAAACTGTATTGCCAGCAGGTCTTTATATAGATTTCGAAAATCGTTTCCTGGGGGGCGTCCCCTGATTATAAAATTATTTGTGTGACTTTTCTTAATATTATGTTTATTACTAAATGGTTGGATGTAAAATATAGATATTTTTTTAACAGTAGAATAGTATCACATCTCATTATTGTTATTTAACTGAATGTTATGACTGATTTTGACATTACCTTTCATTTGAAGGCCTTCCAAAAATCTTGTTCGACACATTTTTAAAATTGCTACAAACATTAAATTTGTATTAATGAAAGGAGATATTAAGTTCCTTATACATATGCAATTTTAGGTATAATAAATTAAAAGGAAAGAGTAGAAGTCAAGTGCCTCCAGAAAGTACCAGAACTGGAAGTGACTTTAAATAAGCTACTCAAAATAAACAAGTCGCATTCTTAGAAATTAGCAGTTTGGAAGAGTTCAGTTGAAAAGATCGCATGGGTACTATTTTCTACAATCGTGTCAAAATGACAACTTTTTGCACTGTTTCTAGCGTCAAAAGCGACGTTTGTAGCACTCTTAATATTAGCGCCCGAAATACGTCTTATTCGCTCGTTGCCATTGGAGGCGTTTTTTAATACTAAATTAATACAGTTTAACTGTCAACATAACCTAGAATATCTAACACAATGTGACGGAAAAAAGCGTCACCGAACTAAGTTTTTATATTTCTGTTACGATCGTAGAAAAAATAGCGTATGATATATAATCAATATAATCAAAAGCCTTTTTAGCGTGAAATGTAAAGCATTACACATTCTTCTGTATTGCGTATACATACACTTCACCCCTATTTGCATATATGTTCGTAAGTCTCTATCACTATAAATAAATTTTTTCCAGTCGTTCTTGTTTTTCGCCATAGTTGCTGCTTGAACCTTCGTGAGCCCTCTGTGTTCTAACATCTTCTCTACGGTTTGGTTCCACGTTGTTTTCGGTCTCTCTCTGTTCTTCTTCTCTTGTCCTTTGGCCTCCCATATTACCTTTACCGGTCTCTTCTTACTCATTCGTTGGAGATATCCGTACCATCGTAGTTGACACTCCTCTATCCTTCCTGCTACTGGTTTCACCTTCAGCTGTTGTCTTATGCTATCGTTTCTAATCCGGTCCATCCTTGTGATCCCTAGTACTGTTCTTAGATACTTCATCTCCATAGTTTGGATTTTTTTATTAAGTTTCTTTGTTAGAACCCAACTTTCCGATCCAAAGGTTAGAATAGGAACAAATACCGACTTATAAATACTCATCTTCGCTTTTAGTGAAACTTCTTCTCCCCAGGAAGTTATTTCTGAGATTGTGATATACCTTTGATGTACTCTCTATTCTGTTGTTTATTTCCATTTCAGGGTTACCTTTACTGTCGAGTTGCACTCCTAAGTATTTAAAGGTGTCTACTTTGTCTATCATCTTTCCGTTGAGTTATATGTTTACATGTACGTCTGATTTCCGGATGATCATGATTTTTGTTTTTTCTTCATTTATCTTTAATTTGTTCCTTGTTAATCCTTCTTCCCATATGTCTAAATTTTTCTTCAGGCCTCTTTCGTTCTTTGCAAATATGACAAGGTCGTCGGCAAACGCGCACTCACTTAACAGCACTAGTTCTAATTTTCGATACCCCACATTTACTTTTCATGCTCTTTTTCTTGCTCCTTTTATTGCGTCGTCCATGACTACGTTAAATAGTGTTGGGCTTAAGACCCCTCCATGCCGTAATCCTTCATTTACCGGGAACACTCGTGATTGCATGCTATCTGTTCTTATGATATTTCTGTTGTTTTTATGCAAGCTCATTACAGCTCTTACTAATTTTGGATTGATTTTCCTTTTTATTAAACTCTCCTCCACAATTGATCTTGATACTCTGTCGAATGCCTCGTCTAGATGAGAAACGCTAGATATATTTCGGTGTCTGTGTTCCCTTTCCTTTATATCATCTGTTTAATTGTTAATATATGTTCGTGTATACTTCTGCCTTTCCTGAAGCCACTTTGAGACTGTTCAAGTTGTGGGTCTAGTACTTGTGTCAATTCAGTTTCCAGAATTTGCTCATAAACCTTCGATACTATACTCAGCAGGGTAATCCCTCAATAATGATTAGTCTCTGCGGTCTCCCTTCTTGTGTATTGAAACAATGATTCCTGTTGTCCAGTCTTCCGGTACTTTACCGTCATCCCAGGCCTTGTTACATATTTTCGTTAGCATCTCTACTCTTTTTTCGCCTATGTTTTTCAGCATCTTTCCTGCTATACTGTCATTCCCGCCCGCCTTTCCCTTTTTAAGCTTCTTTATGGCTTCCTTCACGTCTCTTGGCTGTACATGTTTACCTTGTTGTTGGGTTTCTTCTGTTATGTACGTTCCTCCTTGGTTTTTCCCCAGCTCCTTTGTTCAACAATTTCTCGTAATACTGTCTCCATCTTTCTATTATATCTTCTTCTGATGTTAGTACTGTTCCGTTTTCATCCTTGATTTGCTTGATTGTATCTCGTCTGTTGTCTGATCCTAAGTTTTTGAATGTTTTGTAGAACAATTTTTGTGTTCGTATGGAAATCAGTTTCCCTTTTCTTGCCAAAATCTTCCTAAGATACTCTTTTTGCCTCTAATACTGTTCTTTTGGATTTTTCTCTCTGTAATTTGTAATCTTGGTACGTGTCATTATTTCTAATACGCAGATAAGCTTTCCATTTTTCTTTCTTTATTTTGATTTCTTTCTTCACACTGGCGTTCCACCAGGCCGTTTTCTTTCTGTTTTTATTCACTTTCGATATGCCACATGTTTCTCTTGCTGCGTTTACTTTTGAATGTTTCCCATATTTCCTCTACGTCGCGATTTTCAGGTTCCCTCAATGCATTTATCATTTACTCAGCTTTATTAACATATTTGACCGCTACTTCTGTATTTGTTAATCTGTAGGTCTTTATTGTCTCTTTACTATTGGCTTTTAGTATTTCTACTTTACTATTTTTACTGCTAGTTTCTTGGCATCATATCTTCGTTTTCGCTTTTAGCAGGTAGTGGTCACTGTTTATCTCGGGTCTTCTGTTAACTCGGACGTCTATTATTTTACGTCTGATGCCCCTACTTGCTAATACGTAGTCAATAATGGACCTTTCCTTTCTGCTTGGGGCTTCTCTCGTATATTTGTGCGCGTCCTTGTGCTGGAATAATGTGTTCATCACTACTAGGTTATGTAGCACACAAAAGTCTATAATTCTATATCCATTATTGTTTCTCATTGCCTCTCCATATTTTCCTATTACGTCACTTGATCGGTCGTCTCTTACGCCAACCCTGCCATTTAGATCTCCCAATACCAATATTTTTCCTTTGTAGGTTTCTACTATTTCGGATGCTTCTTCCCAAAATTTACATTAGCTTCTGTTTTCTCGTCATCATTCGGTCCATACAATATTACTAAATGTATTTTATTTATTTTTCCCATTTGCAGTTCAATTTTCATTATTCTTTCTGATGTACATTCCCAATTAGTTAAGTATTTTGCTACTATGCACCCTACTCCTCCTTTAGCCCTTTCTTCATGCTTAACTCCGCTCAGTATCATTATATGTCCTTCCTCGAGTACTGTGCTTTTTTCCTTTATGTTTAGTTTCCGTAATTACTAAAATGTTTATATCAATTTCTTCGAATTCCTTGACAAGTTCTTTTTTTTCCCGTGTAGACCTCTAATGTTCCATGTTGCCATGTTCATTCTTCGTGTACCATTTCCTTACCGTGTCGTTTCCAGATTCTCCTTAAGATTGCCTTCCGTTAATAGTTTTTTTAATCCATATGTTCTGCCCGTTCTGTTCTTCTGCTTCTTGAAAATGTTAACCTTTCCTCATCCTTGTTCCATTTCCACTCCTGTCCGTCAATTAGTACTTTCTGGAATCCTATTTTTATTTTTCGCCCTTTCTTCAGTTCTTCTTTAGCAGGTTTCCTAATTTTCCCTTGTAGTTCTCTCTCGTTTTTCGTCAAATCATCGTTGATGTATATTTTTTCTTCTTTGTAATTTCTCAATTTATTTTTATTTTTCATCACTTCGATTTTTCATTTGCGCTATTTAGTTCAATAAGGTATGTTTTTATGCTCAACTTGGTGGCCGATTTAACGCACAATGTGACGGAAAATATGTCACCCAACTAAGTTTTTATATTTCTGTTACGATCGTAGAAAAAATAGCGTATGATACACGTGTATAAGTGCAATTAAAGCACCAGAGACGTTAAAAGTACTCCGCCAGCGCGTCGTGCTCTTAAACTCGTCGCGCGTGCTTTAAAGGCGTACTTATACACTAGTATCATAATATACTATTTTCGCATTTTGTATAATAAATTGCTATTTTACTAAATTCAAAATCGGTTAATAAAGTAGCACTTTGGTGCATAGAAATGTCACTTTACTATATGGTAATATCACTGTCAAATTCGAGGTTAGTACGAGGCTTGTTCAAATAAAGACCGAACTTTTGAAATTGCGTCCGAACCGTGTACAATTTGAATTCGCGCGCCATGCTAAACCTAGCGGCATTTTTTTCGAAACAAAACGAGACACTTGCCGCATTGCGGTAGTTTGATCAGTTGGCGAACAGAGCCGGTCAAGTGAACACGCGCAGTCAGCGCTCTGCTAAGTAGTGAGAAAGTGAAAATGAAGGACTTTGTGGAGCAACGTTGTAACATTAAATTTTGCTTTAACATCGGTAAATCTTTATCTGAAACATGGGCATTGCTTCAGCAAGCCCATAAGGAGGATTGTATGAGCCGTACACAATGTTACGAGTGGTTTACGAGTTTCAAATCGGGCAGATCAGCGACCGACGAAAATCCAAGATCAGGACGACCCTCGACGTTAACAAACGATGAAAACATTGATGCTGTTCGATCTGTGATTCGTGGAAATCGCCGTTTAACTGTGCGGGAAGTTGCAGAAGAAGTCACAATCAGCATTGGGTCGTGTCACGAAATTTTGACAGAAAAACTTGGCATGCATCGAGTCTCAGCAAAAATGGTACCACGACTGCTCACAAGCGAGAAAAAAGAAAACCGTGTCAACATTAGCCAAGAACTGCTGCATCGTGCTAACAGTGACGAAAACTTTATGAAAACTATCATCACAGGTGACGAAACTTGGGTTTACGGATATGACGTTGAAACGAAGGCACAATCGTCACAATGGGTTGGCCAACATTCGCCACGTCCGAAGAAAGCACGCATGAGTCGCTCAAACATGAAGTCGATGTTGATTGTTTTTTTTTTACTGTCGTGGAGTTGTTCATCACGAATTCTTGCCACAAGGTCGGACAGTCAACAAAGAGTTCTACGTGGAAGTTTTAAGGCGTTTACGGGAAGATGTGCGACGGAAGAGGCCTCAACTGTGGAAAAACAAGAACTGGATTTTACACCATGACAACGCTCCCAGTCACTCGTCTCTGCTTGCTGGTCAATTTTTGGCCAATAATGGAACAGCCGTTCTTCCCCATCCTCCCTACTCTCCAGATATGGCTCCAGCAGACTTTTTCCTATTTCCCAAACTAAAATCCACCTTGAAAGGACGTCGTTTTCAAAGTGTAGAAGAAATTCAAGAGAAAACGCAGGCACAGCTACGAGACATCACACCAAACGAGTTCCAGGGAGCATACGAACAATGGAAAAAACTATGGGACTGATGCATAGCAAGCAAGGGGGAGTACTTTGAAGGAGACAAACATGTGTAATATTTTAAGTATTGTAATAAAGATTTTATGGCGCAAGTTCGGTCTTTATTTAATTTTTTTAGGAAATATCAAAATTTAACAGGTATAGTACTGATTTGGTTGTTGTATTTTAATAGTATGTGTTGAATATAATTTTTAAGTTAAAAATATATGGCTATTATGGAATTATTAAAACAAAATCTGCGGATTTATTATCTTTAACCTCAATTTGTATTGGTCGTAAACTCAGAAGCAAATTTCGAAGTCCTGGTTAATGACGATGTTCAGCTGAAACAGGTCGAAAGTTTTAAATATCTTGGAGCAACTATTAGTCGAAATGGGTTAGGACAACAGGAAATTAAACTGCGCATTGAAAATGCCAAGAAAATCATTGGCTGCCTGAACTCTCTCTGGTGGGATAGGCATATCTCACGAAAAAACAAGAAACGCTTGGGGGAATCACTTGTAGAAGCAGTTTTATGTTATGGGTGTGAAGCATGGACCATCAATGCAGAAATGAAACGGAGGTTACTTGCAACAGAAATGGACTATCTCAGGCGAAGTGCGAGAATTTCCAAGCTGGAAAGAGTAAGGAATGACGAGATACGGGAAATAATGAAAGCTACGGACACAGTCATTGATCGCATAGAGAGAAAATCCTTAAAGTGGTTTGGTCACCTAATGAGAATGCCCGAGAACCGATGGCCAAAACGCGTGTTCTCTTGGACTCACCCAGGCACCAGGAAAAGGGGCAGACCACGAAGATCGTGGAACGAGGGATCAGACAGGCAATGGCGTCAAGAGAACTGGGCGAAGATGATGTCTTTGACAGAGAGGTTTGGAGAAGGGATACGGGGAGACGACGACAGTTGTAATAGATGTAGTAATAGTGCTTTGTATTGTATTGTATTGTGTATACATCTTAACCCGTAATATATATATAACCTCAATTTGTATGTTTAACTTTTCGCTAACTCTATTAATGTCAGTTTAATTTTATTTTAAAGATATTGGGACGTTACAGAAGAGCCATTGGAAGCAGGAATTATTGCAATTATACCAAAGCACAATTAGAAGAAGCAGTTCGACTTATTAAATCGAGTGCAGTATCTCAAAGCCTGGCTAGCACAAGATATAAAATACCTCGAGCTACATTGCAAAATAAGGTAAACTAAGTGCACAACAAAACTCCAGGCCGACAGACCGTATTGCCAGTAGACAAAGAAAGAAAAATCGAAGCACATATTTTAGCAGCATCGACATATGGATTTCCTCTAAATTCCCTAGATCTGAGAAAAATTGTAAAGGGTTATCTGGATCACCTGATATTGTTAATGCACACTTTGACAAATTGGAAAGAGAGTTAGAGGGAATTCCACCAATAAATATTTGGAACTACGATGAATCCAACTTATCTGACGACCCAGGCAATAAAAAAGTCATCACAAAACGGGGTTGGAAATATCCTGAACGTATTCTTAACTCGTCCAAACAATGTACAAGTGTAATGTTTTGTGAAAATGCCTTAGGTACAGTTTTGCCCCCTATGTAGTTTATAAGGCTAAAAATATGTATGACACTTGGCTGGAAGGTGGACCAGTTGGCACTCGCTATAATCGTTCAAAAAACGGGTGGTTTGAGGGCCCTATATTCGAAGATTGGTTTGAACACCTACTTCTCCCTACTTTAAGGCGATTAGAAGGAGCCAAAGTTGTGATTGGCGACAATCTTTCTTCGCATTAGGTGTGCATGTTCTGGACCTTTGTTCCCAACATGATATAAAATTCATTTGTTTACCGCCTAACACTACACATATCAGCCAGCCACTTGATATCGCATATTTTCGTCCGCTGAAAATGAAATGGAAGCAAATCATAAGAAATTATAAACTAAGTGGAACAAACACTACAATTCCAAAATCAGATTTTCCGCGACAACTTAGATCACTGACAGATGCCTTATTAGAACCAGGTAGGGATAATTTAAGAAGCAGGAATATACCCTCTAAACAGAATGAAATTTTTTGAGCGAATAACATCAAATAATAATCTAGATCCCAATGTCCAATTAAATGTCAAGTGCCTTCGTCATTGACCAATTTGAAGAAAGAAGATTTTCCGGTCCAGGAGAACAAACAGCTAGAAAAAAAGGCAATGTTATAGCTGGGAAGAGCATTTCAATCGGAGATATTCAAAAAGAACCAGTTGCGGGTCCTAGTGGTGTTAAGAAAAATACATCATCATACCACAACAAAAAAAAACTAGAACGATTTCCAGTGATTCCGATAGCTCTGCTAACATTTCTCTTCAATCGGAGGAAGAGCATGACTTGAATGAGCTGGAAAGTGAACATGAGGCCACACACGAAAAGACAAGAATTGGATGTAACGAAAACCATAAAGTTAAAATTGCAAATTTCGTCTTGTTTTTATACGAAAAAAAGATTTATCCTGGACAGATTATGGAAATTAAAGAAGATGAAAAGCAATATAAAATCAAATCTCTTGCTCCAAGTGGATTGCTTCAGTGGAAATGGCACAAGCCAGACGACGTCATCTGATACGAAGAAACCGAGATTTTGGAGACCAAATAAATAAAATTGGTACGATTGTGAAGAAACCGAAGTTGACGCCAGAAGATCCGATAATCGGCCAGAAATACCAAATAATTTCGTTAAAATCGCGGTTTGCCCCGAAAGGTAATTACAAGTATATCGTGTGTGAGGTGAAAGACGGAATAGTATTTCTACCGAAACGTCTCGTCGATGCCTTAACGGAGGACGATATTCAATTAATGAGTTCGAAGAAAATTAAGCTGGTCTACTTAGACATGGGAGATGTAGGCAAGCAGTTCAATACGCCTTCACACTCCTTTGAGGAGGAGAAATAAAATTAGGTAAGTTATATTTTTAAATTAATACTTGAAATGCTAATCTGTATTGTTTTATCTTCCGCAAAATTCTTCTCTTATTCTGCCGACCAACCTTACAACAGCAGGCGCCACGCCATTACAACCACAAACCCCAAACCGATCTTCCGCAGAATTCTTCTCTTACTCTGACGACCCACTGTACAACAGCAGGCGCCATTACAACCACCAACACCCAAACAGATTGCTGTAAATCTCACTTTTCTTGTTCTCGTTAGTAGCTTGCTTTGGATTTGTTTTTTTTTAAATAATTACGAAATGTACACATCCGAACACGGATATCGTCTTGACCGTACTAAACACGAAGATATATGTGATGGTTGTGAGCATTGGTAATTATGCGGATTTTCAGCCATGTATGAGAGCACACAACGACGTGTAGCGTTTTTCTATCCAATGTGTTAGTTAAGTCTGTGGATCAATTTGCAAAAAATCAATTTAGTTTGTCAAAAGAACAAATCAATTTGGAAATATGTAACTACCTGAAATCTATTCAAAAGTTATACGTGAGAGACAACAAAAATATTAGGAAAGAGTTCAAACGCTCATTTGAGAAGTATAATGAATCAATAAGAAATTTATGTCAATAAATATCTAGAACAGACCTGAAACGCGCATTTGATACACTAAAAAATGTTAACTGAAATAAAATGGAAAATACAGATTCTATCGGAAAATTGAACAAAAAGGTAGTCAAAATTGTAAAAAGGTCATATTTGGTCTTACAATCAGCATAAGGCGGTGGCGGAGACGCCGGCGATGCTAATATTTAAATGTGGATCAATTATTATAAAACAACTACAACATTACTTCGGCGAGGTTTACAAAATTGTGATACAGTGGGGTCTAAGAGAAAAATTGAGAACGAATTGTGCCTCTTAAAAAAATCAAAATTGGTTTCAATAGACTTCTTTCGCGCAATATTCGACGCAAAAATACCATTGGATCGCGAGTTGTTTGGGAGAACTACAAATCTGCGTTTTATAAAAGAATTCAAAGTGACATCATTGTCAATATAAAGCATACCAAAATGGATACATTTCTTGAAGATTGTTACAAATTATTGAAAATTCGCATAACTAATTTGGTCAGCAGACAAAATACGGTACGCAATTTTAAAATTAATTTTATTTTTCGTGGCGAATTTACTAAAACGTTTGAAGGCGACGGCGATCCCATTACTGAATATAAATATTTCAATACAAGAAATTTTATAATCGAAAATGCTTTTACTGTAGTGGAATAATGGTTTCAGGAAAATATTGTAGACACACTTCCAAATCAAATTAGCGAGTTTGAAACTACGGGTTCTGGGTGGCGCCTGACCGAAATAGTGGCCTTATATGTAAACATAAACTCATGTGAACGGCTGTTTAATGCAGCAGCAGCTCCTCATATTAATTTGCCGGAGCAAATCAAATATAAGAAAGATTTCTAAAGTTGCCGAGCAATAATCTAGATTGTTTTTGCGTTGCTGTAGCTAGTGCTATCTGTACCTAAAGGCAATCCATACCGTTTAAGTGCTTACCCTCACTATAGTATGGTTTTGAGTACAAATGGCTTTAAATTACCAATGTCGCTGAATCAAACTCCGAAATTTGAGCAAGCAAATAAAATATCAATTAACGTTTACATTCTGAAATTAGAAAAAGGTAAATTTATCACGCTACCGACGTATTTGACCAAAAATAAATTAGATAGTCACGTTAATTTGCTAATGCTAGAGGAAAACTATGATGCGCAAGAAGATGCAGAAAAATTAGAAAGTGCTTTTACTAATGCCGAATTGTATTTTCATGATGATGATGATGATGGCTGCGACGATCTAAATTTTTCAGAAAGATTAGTTGAGGCAAAGCGAAGGCATTTTTGTTGGATCAAGAGATTTTCTCCTATAGCGGTTTCGCAGATTAATAAACATAAAGTTCGATTGTACATTTGCGATCGATGCTTATAATATTTTTATAAAGATACTAACTGATCAGAGCACATTCAAGATTGTAACCAATTGAATGATTGTAAAATCATATTGCCGACATAAACGAATAAATGACTTTCGTTTAAAAACGTTAGAAACCGCATTGATTTACCTTTTCCCATATTCGCAGATATTGAATGTCTTTTAAAAGTAATTGGTGACAACGACCTACCATCGAAATTGTTGTAGTCTAGGAGCTATGCCATGTCTCGTGTGCACTTCTATGTCCCCTGAGTTTTGTTGCGGGGCTTTGTTATACACCTACAGGAGTGTAAAAAAAAGTTGGTCACATGATCCAAATCTTGGTCGTTTGGTCGCCATATTGGAAAATGGCTGCCAAATCGCTAGATTGTTTCTTTTAGTGTATCTCTGCACCCAGTTGTCGGATTTTAATTTTTTAAAGCTTATTTTATTCCTCTTTTTAAGGCAAACAAATTTTGTAATCACACATTTTTTGTTAAATCAATTAGTTACTGAGATACATTTATGTTTTAAATATTCCCAGATCGCAAAGACTTTTTTTAACAATACTAATCGTATTATTATTGTAATTACGTAGTAATGGAATATTAACCTTATTTTTTGTTACAGGTAGATAAATTTCAAGTAAAAGAAAGAAGATGAGTGACACAGTGACCTTAGTCAATCCTCGGAAGAGACATAGAGACTCTGACATAGAAATTAACTTGTGCTTTTTTTTTGCAAAAAGGTGAAGCGTTCATTACAATTATGTTCAAGCGAAAAAGGTATAAAAAACATTAAAAGTGCTTCTCAAAATATTGGGGACGATGTATTCAAAAACATTGACGATGAAAACAGTATAAAATACCATATTGCCTGCTCAGACCTTACATACTGAAAGGAAAACGAGCTAAAGAAAAACAAGGAAAAGGTGATGAAGAATCAAGCTCGGAAGAGGAAGATAATACTGCCCAACACCAGAGACAGAGACAGAAAAGTACAGCTGGACCTAGTGGACAGTTAAAAACATGTGTAGTGTGTAACCAATTAAAAGTAAAAGGAGACTCGAAACTGCATCGCATTTGTGAGAAGTTCAGAGGAGAGCAACTACTGAAAGCCTCGCGGTTTTACCTTGATGCAGTTTTTCAGCGAACAAGTACATTGGAAGATTTAAATAGTGTATTTGCTGCAGACGTCCACTGTCATAAGAACTGTATAAGAAAATACATTTTAAATTATCAAAGGGATATTGAAAAAGATGTAGACGAAGAAACTGCTGGTTTTGAGATCTTGAAAGAATCTTTTACAGAATTCACGGCTACACTTCAATTTGACACCAAAGGATACCCAATTGCATACCTACGCAATGAGTTTAATGAGAAATATTTGTCTAGTGAATTCCAAATTTCAAAGAGAAGTATGAAAAGATTACTTATAGTGCAATTTGGTGATACTATTTCTTTTACTTACTCAAAGAATCGATCCGTATCACAAATGGTATTTTCAAATCAAATAACTGTTGTACAACTTGCAGAAGAAATTCGCAGCTCCGATTGTATAAAAAAATGTGCTGAAACTTTGCGCAGTGATATTAAAAGCTTTGATTTTGGTTTAAAAAATACTGACTGCGACGCAAAAGATTTATTTAAATCGTTTACAGAAGCAAAGGACAATTTACCCCAATCCTGGTTGAAGTTTTGCTCAATTATGTTTCCCCGTTACCAGACTTCTCCCCAGGTACAGTTGAAATGTCAAGCAGTTTTCCAGATACTATTTTATGTATTACACAGTGGTGCACAAAGTACACCTCTGCACGTGGGATTGGCACAAACTCGCTCTAAATTGTTAATTCAGATTACGAACCGTCTTGGAGTGTCTGTTAGTTATGATGAGTTAGAGAGACATAACGTAGCACTTGCTTCAAGAATTTTAAGTAATTCTGAGGGCATAGGTGTACCCCTTCCCAAGAAAACTAAACCAAACACACCAATACGAGCAGCAATGGATTTCGATTACCAAGAGCAAACTCTTTCTGGTATTGGAGGTAGGCATGACACAGTACTAGTAATCTTTCAAAATGAAAGTACCAATGTTGAAGACAGCAATATCGACGCAAATCAAAGCGTAGTCAACAAAGGAATGCGATCGTTTCACAGCCTCCTGCCATGTCAAGAACTCAAGTACTTTAAGAAACCAACGCAAAGAGGGGAAATCAGTAAAACCTTTACGGCAGCACCTATACCTAACCTTAATCTGCCTGCTTCATCAGCAAAAGAACAGGATATGATTTGGACTTTGTGCAGATATTTCGCAAGTAGAGATAGTGATCCTAATGAATGTAACATACCTACCTGGAGTACATTCAACAGTATGGTATCAAGGGAAGATATTCCACAGACCAAAACTGCATTCACCCCGACATTGCCACACCCTGCGACCGACTATAGTTCAATATATACATGTATGAAAAACTTTCAAGACTGTCTGGCAACAGTAAATCAAAAGTCAGGATCCCTTTGGGCTGATGAGGACGTGTACAGAATAGCTAAAGAGGTACAACTGTTGCGACCAGAAGAGTTTTCTAATATTTTTCTTGGATTAGAAGCTTTTCATCTTGCAAAAGATGTTATGGCTTGTTTGGGAAAATATTTAGCAGAAAGTGGAGTAAAAAACATTTTCATTGAAACTGAAGCGTTTGGACCAAACATTGTCGAGACTGTACTTGCTGGAAAGCATTATTCTCGTGCCATAAGAGGGTTTTCTATGCTAGCTGAAGCTTTGCAACGTTTTTTATTTGAAGCATTTCTGGAAAGTGATAATATGCCAGAAAACACGGTAAAGGCAATTACGACATTAACAGAATGCATTAAGACTAAAGATTTGTTAGGTACAAGAATTCAAGTAGAAGCTCTTAAACAACAAATTCCAAATGTAGTGGAAGAAATAGAAAATTTTGCTAAAGAACAAGGTAGAGAAAATGAGAATTTTCGGTGTTGGTAACAGTTCCTGGTAACTTTATTTCCCATATTGAGAGATCTTACCCGCGCACAGAGAGAAGGTAATTGGGATCTAAATATTAGTGCCTTAATGCGGTCAATACCACTCTTCTTTGCATTTGACAAGACAAACTATTCTCGGTGGGCAAGTGTTTTCTTAGAGGATTGTTTACATCTTCCACTAGATTTTCCTGAGATCTATGCGGATTTCAAAGCTGGACATTTTGTTGTTAAAAATACTCAGAGAAAGTTCAGTTGTGTGGCTATGGATCAAGCATTGGAACAGAACTACAACAAACCAGCTAATGGCCAAGGAGGAATCATTGGAGTAACACGAAGAAAGGAAGCTGTGTTGCTTCACGATCTAATCAAACATGAGAAAGTCCAAATAGCACAAGTTTTGCGTGATGTATGTGGCCTTGTCTATGAAGATGAATAGACTTTGCATCACGAGTTTTCCAACAAGACTACAATTGCTGATGAGCTATGCGTTAGAAGAATTGTTACCTTCATGAAGAAACAAGGAGACCCGTTCATGACAACTGGTTCCAGCATTAAAATACAGCTACAAAACATTATTACTAAACAAAAGATAGACCGTGGAACAAGCACTGATCTTTTGAACTGCATACAAATAGGAGAAGAAGCACATACTCAGTTTCGGAATAACAGATTTGAAGATAAGTCATTCAGTCTAATGCAACCCATTAAGAGACTGAAAAAAAGAAAAAAACAATAAATCCGTTAGAAGTGGACGTAAATAAAGAAACTGCCCAGGCTCTTCGTTTAGTTGACATTGCACGGAGTCGAGGATATGATATAAATTATCTTTTGTCTTACGAATTAACTTCTACCTCATTGTTTTTGACTAGAAATGGATTTCTGACAAAAACTGATAAATCACAGCTGGTTCATGAACTTGAAAAAAAGTTACACACGCCCCCAAATTCTTTAACTCCTCAATCTTCTGGCAAAGCAACAGTTATAGACTTCATGGAATTTGCAAGGAAGGTTCCAGCTAAATCTTTGAAACTGAAGACATATGAAGAATTTGTAGGAAGCATTTGGAGATCTATATGCCAAGCCTATCACAACAGTGAACGCATCGACATCGTTTTTGACGTTTATAAGGAAAAAAGTGTAAAAGGGTTTGAGCGGTCCAAAACATCACGGACACAACCTGTAAAATATGGATCCTCAAATGACACCACGCCACTTCCTGTGGATACTGACGCTTACTGGACCTCGTCTAAAAACAAGGAATTGTTACAGTCATACTTTGTTGAATGGATGTCCAGGAAAAAAGATTCTGTCACTGCATCTGTTCCCATTTATCTCGGTGGTGTAGTAAAATGTGGTCAACCAAGATGTTTTTGTATAAAAAATGGGATAGTAAAAGAAGAATTTTCTTTGGAATCGGATCAAGAAGAAGCAGATGAGAGGATGTTAAGCCATATTTCACACATGACACTGACTTCAAAAGTATGCAACGTGGTTATTTGTTCTACTGATACCGATGTGTTTGTTTGTGCACTCTATCACTACCTACAGAAGTGAAAAAGGTTCGGACTGAAAGAACTATGGATTGCTTTTGGAGTAGGAAAAACATCAAGGTACATTCCCATCCACAACTTTGAAGACAGACTACCACTTACTGTTTTAACAGCTTTACCAGCTATTCATTCTTTAACCGGCTGCGACACGACAAGCAAGGTCAGTACGAAGTTAACAGCTTTAAAAGTAGCTGAAACATATGCAGAAGACCTTTTGTTAAGATTTTGGCAAAGAGCCACTGAATGATGACATGGTGAAAAAAGCAGAAGAATTTCTAGTTCGATCACTTGGCTCAAGCTTAGGAACAATGAATAAATTGCGTTTTCATCAGTTCCATAATAAAAAATTACGAAACTTTCAAGATTTGGCCCCTACATCAAAATCTATCCGTCTTCATATCAAAAGAAGCTACTTGCAACGCTACAAATGGATTTATGCTTTGGAACCGTCTGAGAAACTCAATCCATTGGACTATGGCTATATAGAGGAAGATGACACCTTAATTCCTCAAGTGACAGATGATCCAACGGACCCCGACGATTTTCCTAAGCCATGTTATTGCCAGACATGCTTTAGAGATAATGTATGTCCCTGTAGAAGACTCAAAATAATGTGTTGTGACTTTTGCAAATGTAAAAGTAGTGTTTGGGACCAATGCAAGAACCCTCTTATATAACTCTGTCAGTCTTCTGAGATTTGCAATTTCTCTTTGACCAAGACCATGCTCCTGATCTGTACCAATACTATCCACTATAATGAATGTGTTTCGTAATAACTAAATTAAATATTTTTGTTTAAACATATCTTTACGTTTTTTATTTAATTCCTTTATTCATAACATAAAAAACCCGCCATTGTTAAATTTTTATTGTACTTCCAAAACTAAGCGATTTAACAAAAAATGTGTAATTACAAAATTTGTTTGCCTTAAATAGAGGAATAAAATAAGATTTAAAAAATTAAAATCCGACAACTGGGTGCAGAGATACACTAAAAGAAACAATCTAGCGATTTGGCGGCCATTTTCCAATATGGCGACCAAATGACTAAGATTTGGATCATGTGACCAACTTTTTTTTAAACTCCTAGAGGTGTATAACAAAGCCCCGCAACAAAACTTAGGGGACATAGAAGTGCACACGAGACATGGCATAGCTCCTGCACTATTGTCAAATGCTTGCAAAACAGTGAAATATCAAAAGCATAAGGCGTTTAGTATGGGGTACTACTTTCACAGCACATATGATGATAATTTATCATATTTTAAGCAGTACAGTGGTAAAGATTGTGCTGGATGGTTTGTTAATGAGCTAACATCGATTGTGGATAATTATGGGGAGTTCTTTTTTAAAGAAGTTCCCATGGCTCTTACTACTGTTACAGCAATGAGCCCAAATATGAATTCCCATATTTGCGATAAGCTGTTTCAATTAAACGACCAAGTTTGTAGGGATCACTGCCATATCAGCGGTCACTTCAGGGGTTTTAGTCACAAAAACTGCAATTTAAACTATCGCATTTTTCCAGTGATTCCTGTGGTATTCCATAATTTTAGTAATTATGATTGTGACATCATAATTTAAAAAGTTGCTACCGCTGTAGACGGTAATATCTATTGAAGTTATATCCTACTAGCAAAATAATCAGCAAACTTTTCGGGGACTTGAATTGCAGCATTGGTTGATCTTCGATTGGTGAAATCTGTTGGTAACAGCGCTTGCATAGGTTGTGTGACTTCTTCACTCTGATCATTAGCTGAACATTCTCTGTCATTCTTCATTATAATAAAATTATGCAAACACCAAGCTGCTTTAACTATGCAATCTGCAATTGACTCATCTGTATATGGCTATCCAAAATACACGTCATTTCATAGCCAATATACCGAACGCGTTTTCCACGACATGACGTGCTCGAGAGAGCTGTGTATTGATACGTTTTTTTCTTGGATCGGAGATCATTTTGGCTTTGGGATACGGTTTCATTAGGTACATTTGGAGTGCAAAGCCTTCGTCACCAACGATAACGTGAGGGATTGGGGTATGTGTGCCAGCTAGTGGCTGTGGAGGTAGACTTGTTTTCTATCAATGTATAGCCGGTAAAAAGCTGAATTCTCAAAAATAGCACTGTCGCTATGTCGTCGATAACTTCCTATATTAACTACCATACACTTGTCAAGTGGGTCCACCACCGCTAGAAGAACGAGTGAAAAATGATTTTTGTAACAATAGTAGTCAAATCCACTATTCTTGGGACATTTTAATTTGATGTGTTTTCCATCTATGCTTCCAATATAGTTCGGAAAACCCCATTGTACTGAAAAACCTTCCCAAATTTTTTCCACATCTGTGTCGTGGGAGGAGGCAAACAGATTGGCTGTAAAACATTCCATATTTCTCGACAAACTTCTCTCACTATCTTGGAAACAGTTGAATGACACAGATGGAAAGAAAAAGCGATGGTCTGGTGACTGTCGCCTGTAGCCAAATATCTGGAAAGATAGGGAAAATTACATGTATTGAGATGGTATTTAGCCCTTAAAAAACAACTCTGATAGCATGAGAATAAGTTGAATACCAAGTCATAGAAGCACAGAGTCGTTATGATTCACAAATCTGTATAATTGTACCTAATGTGTCAGTTTAAAATGAAATGGACAAATTGAGCCATTATTTGTCATTAGAATAAAGTAAATAAGGCTAGAATCAAATGAAACTTGACTGTCATAGGGTTGCAGGTCTTAAAGCTTTTTAATAAGACTATGGCATTATTTAAAATATGCAATTGAAATATTCTTACAGAAGTCAGATTTAAATGCGTGTATAGCAATACTTAAAGTAATAATAAATAGTAAATGATTTCTTTGAGCGAGTTAAAAAAGAGGTAATCAAACAGAAAGCTTATCAAAGAAAGTGCAATGAGCACAAAAATCAGGTATAAAAGAGAATTACAAGATAAAAATGGGTAAATAAAATTGGAAAATTTGGCTGGATTATGAACAGTGTTTTGATCAGCAAGTACGAGTGAAAATGGACATTACATTGATCTTCAAGTAGCTAATGAGGACATGGACACCAAAGGAAGCAGTGATCAGTGTGTACTCAGTGTACAAAAAAGGCCTGTTAAAGTGTGAAACGCGTTTAAAAATCGATAGACAATAATTATAAAAATACAAAGACAATTTTTATAAATTGATTTAATTGTAAACATGTATTAGATTTAAGATTAATAATTGTTAAAAACATAATTTGACTAAAGTCAATATCCTGTTTGTAAATTAAAAATTGGGGGAGAACAAATGAATAAAGTTTGATGCTTAACATTCAATTTATGGCTTGTGTTTAATTATAAATTTTACATACTAAATATTAAGTTACAAGCATATAAATTTACCAAAGTGCTCCTGACAAGTTAGTGTTCATGCACAAGTGAAGAAGGCAAAATCCGTTGCCTAAAATAATTTGTCCTGCGGCCGCCTTCCGATCCTGAGGACGCAGCCTTCGGAGACCAGTTCGTGCTACGCCAGGGGTTCCAGAGCCTGTACAGGAGTTCCTGCCGTTCCAGCCGAGGGCCACGGGCATCACAGCAGCATCACACGTCCATCCTATTACTGCGAGAGAAGGTCTGGGCATTTTCTTCAATCGGCAGCCCATCGGCTCGCACCTAAGACAAGGCATGAAAGGTTAGTGTGAAGCCATTTGATTTAATACAACTGAGAAACGCACCGAGGGACCTAATAGCTTTGCTGCGGAGTTGTTTCCAAGTAGAATCATGAGATCCGCAAATAATTCATTCTAATACAAACTCCAGTAGAAGTGGGGTTAGGAAATTCTCAATTTGATGCAGTGGACAATTTTACCTGAAATTAAAAACAAAAGCTAGAGGGACGCTTAAATAAAGCGCCAGATTCAAATCTTACCTGTTAGTTCGCTCATTTGAATTGCTTTTAATCACAGTAAAACACCAGGCGACCCGCATTTGAAACTAATTTTGTGAAAATAAATTTTATGTCATGTTAGGCAAAAGCGAACTGCGTCGCATATGAACTACGCGCTCAGTGGCGTACTTTTTCTTATTGCAAACGGACAAAAAGAACCCCCGACCTGTGGGAGATTAGAGTTTCATGCGAAATCTTTGAGCTAGCACAATTTACATCAGATTAGTGTATTATAAACAAAAAGGCAAACTACTGTTTTTAAACTTGAAGTAAACAAAGAACCTATAAGATATGGTCACTCAGTTAAATTTGATTAAAGTGAAAATAGGCAAATATTTAGTTTGTAGTGATCCTTGATTTATTTCATAATATAATATAATTATTATAATAACACACTCAGATCATTGCAGTATGTACCTCGATAAATTGTAAAATCTGTGTATTCACCTCCACGCATCAATTTTTTTAAAATTGTATTATTAATATTTTTTTACATTTGCACTTGTTCCTAAGCCATACAATGGTTTGATAATAATAATCATGAAATATACATTTTATTTTTCAAATTCGTTTTAGGTGATGCAGCCAAGACAAAGTTGAAAAATGTAAGGAAAAATTATTTGAGGTACAAGAAAAGCTTAAAAGGTGTAACGGGTCAGGCCAAAAAGTACCAAAAGTGACCATGGAGTGAACACGTGCAATTTTTGGATGATACGATTCGAACGCGTTCCACGATCAGCAATATATCAAGTGGCGAAATTGAAGATTTCATATCACTTGATAACAAAACTCATGAACCTCAAAGTGAAAGTGAGGAATATGAAACGCAAGTAGCTCCACCCTCTCCACAAATGCCACATCCACCGCGTAAGAAAAAACTAAAGTTGGCTCTACAGCCCAAGATGATCCATCCCAAATCTTTGCAGTAATTGGTTATTTGCGAGCAAGCCTGGTAAACATGAGTTTGATGGCATAGATCACTTGTTTCTCAGTTATGCTGACACGTTCAGAAAATTCCAGCCAACAACACAAGCAATGCTGAAGATAGAACTAGCTACACTCTTCGCAAGAACACAAATGAGAGAGCTTGGTATACCATTTCACTCACCTGAACTATCCACACCCCACTCTCCATTGCACTCCGATAATAATTCTTCCCATTCCTCAACTACTAATAATAAGGCATTTGGCTCAGGAGATACGTCCTCAGTTTACCAGAGCATGAATCCCATTGGCTCATCAACCAATGATTCGTACGAAAATGTACGTTATTTATATGAAAATTATATTTTCAGTCACGTTAGTTAATAATGCTTGCAACTAATAAATAATGTTTGTAGGGTAGGGTGGTCAACAGCCACTCAGTCTGTTATTGGTTAAACCATTGTATGTAGGCGCTTGCACGAGATGCACGTGGTAGCCAATGTGATTCCTCTTTGACTCACTTCACAGCTGAGCGGTTCCGTTGATGGTCGAATGTTCAACAGTTGTATTTGTGTTTTGAAGCCTCCATTTCTTATTAAAAGGTAAGTCGAACTTTATATGTAATTTCATCAGTTCTTGTATGATAGAGTTCTGGATGTTTTCACTGTTTCAAGAAATAATTAACATACGTGAGGGCACTTGAATAACAGGTCTTATTCAATTTGTTCTGTCACAACCACAGTTTGAAAATTAAATGGCGGGTTCGTCTACAGTGGATCAGTGCCACATGGTTAACAGTGGATCATGATCCACTGTGTACCTAACATCTCACATTTGATTTTTTTATGCAAAATTTTGTAAATTTTATTGCAGAAAATGCCTAGAAGAAAAAGTTTGGAGAGAAAGATTGGCAAGCACAGGCCCAGGCACAGATAGAAACCGCGTTTCAATTAATTCAAGGTGGTTCGAGTATCCGCCAAGCTGCGAAGGAAGTTGGTGTTTCTTTCACGACATTATAACGTTATAATAAGAGAGAAAGGGAAGTATTGAAAGCCTATTACAAAAAATTTGCTCTATTATTTTACGGTCTTTCATCGAAAGATTGTCGTCAAGTAGCCTATCAAATGGCAACGATTAATAATCTCAAAATACCACCCAATTGGGAAGCGGAGAAGTTGGCGGGGGTTGACTGGTTCCGATGTTTTCGTCAACGGCACCCCGATCTAAGTCTTAGAAAACCGGAGGCTTGCAACCTCGCAAGGGCAACAGGTTTTAATGAAGACTGTCAAAACATTTTTCGACAATTTAGAAAAAGTAATCCAGCGTAGTCCAGTTTTTGCCGATGGAACTCGGATATACAACTTAGACGAGACGGGAACGGCCACAGTGGAGAAACCCCAGAGAGTCATTGGACCGAAAGGGAACAAGAACTTGTGCAAAGTCACCAGCGGTAAAAGGGAACATTATGCACAACTTTCCCCAGAAAAAAGTGAATAACAGAACGACCTTTGGGACACCACCTACAACTATGATCCTGGCAACATCATCGGGATCGAAGTTAATATATACCTAGATTTCTAAACTCAATGGGCGTGAAGTCACGCTGAAAGTACATTTGTACGCGCGTGACAGATGGCGTAAGTCATTGCTTTACTTTAGAAATGGAGCTGACTAAACATTGGTTCATAGCAGATGTATTCGCTGCATGTTTGGACCAGCGTACTTGCAAACCGCACAGATAAACGCAGATAATAATCTAGGAAAGGGTTCAAGTTTAGTATACTACAGTCAGGGTGGCCATCAGTTGCAAGTAAAATTAAAGATTACACCTTCATTTGAAGCTAGTTTTGACTACATTTCCCTAACTATTTCATAGCAAAATGTAGTTTGTATTATTGACAGTAAGCGAATCAACTATTGTTACATGTCATTTTTAATAAGTATCCTCGCACAAAGCAAACACGAGGCCATGAACAATGGAAAAAGGATTGCGCACGAGAGATGACACATGCAAATCCTAGGGCGAGCTGACAAAAGGATTAAGCTACCGAAACTGCGTTCCAAGAACGAAAGCGAACTTTACTACCGACGGCGGCGCTATGAATAAATGGCACTCGTTAGTTATGGCACTGTATTGTCAATTGAAACGGCATATTAATAGGATATATGGGTTATCTATTATTCACGTGGTTTTTGGTGATGTCATAAGCAATTGACTGATAAGAAAGTTAATAAAAAGGCTTTGTAATCATAGTCTTAGTTATAATTACTACGTTACTTTACATGCATTAACAATATTAAGCTGTGTAAATTAAAACACTTAGAAACATTTCGGTGTAAAAGTAATTCTTTTAATATAAAGTTTGAATTTAATTATAACTTCGTATTAAAAATAAAGTTGTTTTTAAAAATCTACTTTGAATAACGAATACGTAATTGGCACACTCAGAGCGGATATTTCAAGTGTTCAAAAAACACAGTACGAGCAACAAAAACGAACTACCCATACCAAGAAAACCACTGTCAACGCGTACAGCCCAAGGTATTTTGAAGTCAAGAGTCACGAAGTCTCAAAACTGGTCAAACATCTAAAGAAAATCAAAGAAACAACAGAACCAAGACAACAGTCAAGGGGAACCGCTGATCAGGATTTCAAAACTAGGAAGCTCCAGGAGTCAACGTCTCGCTCCAAAGAAAAAGTTCGAACAAATTGTGAGTACTTGTGCACAAAAAGAAAATTGCAAATTTCTCTCCAACAGAACTTCAAACAGCCTTCACAAAAAAGTCCTTCAGGAATAGTATAAAAGGTGTGATTAAAAAGTATAGTAGTGATGAGGTCGGGTACTTGGATATAAACGATATAGTAACAATTGAGAAATACCGCGTAAACTACTATAATCAAATTGGGGTAGTTCGAGAAAAGTTAGGTGCTGAGAACGAGTTAGTACTAGTTGATAGAGTAAAACTAGGGGCGGTTTGTTTAGCTATAATACAAACGCGAATACCCCCTGCTGCTTTGTTAATGGTACAATGAGTTTGGGGAAAGCACAGTACTGTTATGCACGGACAATTTTAGGGCAGGTTGTCACGTCAAAGATAAATTGAGGTTTGTTTCCCGGATTATCATCAATTAAGAATTCTAGGTTAGAATTCTTTGATAACGACAAGAATGACTTGATATGTCATTCTATATCACGGGGAGTCGTACCTTGCGCAAATAATGAGTAGGAGGGGGAAGCACCCCCTCCTACTCATTATGCGCAATAATGGGTACGAGGGGGTGCTTCACCAGGAAGTCCAAGTGCTATCAAGGTGATTATCTAAGTGGAGAGATAGTGTGGGTCACTATATAGATTTAGTAAAGAATTCATCCCACGCAGAGGAGGCAGATTAAGACTGTGCTGCAATAAAATTCTTTTAGGGAACCCCCACTAATATAACGAGGGAATATAACAAGTAATTTTCTTAAAAGTAAAATAATAAGAAAATAATAACTTGCTATAAGTTTTGACACGTAATTATTAAGGCTGGGAAACGGATTCGGATTTTCGGATATCCGGATTTTTGATAGGCGGATATCCGGATATGGTAGAAGTTAAAAATCCGATATTCGGATTTATCCGGATTTTCTGTACATCCGGATTTTCTGTAAATCCGGATTTTCTGTAAATCCAGATTTTCTGTAAATCCGGATTTTCTGTAAATCCGGATTTTCTGTAAATCCGGATTTATATAGATCCGGATTTTGTGTGATACCGGATTTTCTGCAAATGAGGATTTTATGTAGATAGAAATTGTGCGTGGAGAACCGGTTTTCGCATTCTTATGGCGATCCGTTTTCGGATTTAATATGGGGATTCAAAATTCGATTTTTTTTATTGGATTATATAAAGTATAAAATAAAACAACACACGTTATAAGCTTTTTTTTTCTTTTTTTTAATAGGTTAGTTGAAAATTTAATTCATGAGGTTCCAGGAAATATGTTTGGGCTAAATCCGGATTTCCGTTTGTTGTATATATCCGGATTTCGGATTTCTGGGATATATTCGGATTTCTGTTTTTCGGATAATTTCGGATTTCAAATTATTCGGATAATTCGGATTTCGGATAAAGCATAATAACGGATTTATCGGATAGCGGATTGCCATTGGCGGATTTTTTTCGGATAGTAAAATCCTAACGGATTCCGGATTATTCGGATACCGGATAATTTAAAATCCGAAATCCGGATTTCAAACTGTAACGGATTTCCCAGCACTAGTAATTATGATCAAACTAAAGAGTTTTGACACGTAATTGTGATCAAGCTAGGAATTTTGACACGTAATTATGTTAAATTTTAAGATATTTTGTAGTAAAGTATAATAAAATGACTACTTCAGAGCAAGCGCAAGCACAACCCGCAATAGCGCTTGCAGAACAAGCAATTTTTAACCAGGGAAGCCGCCGATTTCTGCAAACAGGGTGGAGCCTACGAGTACAACGGTTTCTCCAGGCCACCAATAGGAGCCTCGGCCGTCTGGCCACCACCGTATAAATAAACGTGGCTTTTCTACAGAAAGTCATCAGAGACTTCCGACCAGCGATCCAGAGAGAGCAGACGTATCCAGCCCGAGCAGCCACATTTCCAGACAGCAGTTCCAATCCGTATCCAGAGCACGTGTTCAGTCCAGGCCCTAGGGCGGTTGGTTGCACGTGCTCCGCAGAGGCGGAATGCTTCAGGGAATAGCTCCCGTTAATAAATAGAATATTGTCGAACTTGCGTTCGCATAAAAAAAGAATAGGGTAACAGACGTTATCAACAGCGATGGAAAAAATCGACACCAGCTCCGTTGACGACTTCTGTTCACAGTCGTTATTCCAGCCCGATAGGTACCGTGGCCTGTCACAAAACTCCGTTGTAAGGCTGAACCTCAAGATGGACAAATTCTTCGCCCAGGAGTACGAAGCCGCCCTCGCCGAGGAAGCGGCCCTCGTCGCCACGTCAGCCGCCGCTGCCGCCTCCACAATCGCCGACGCCTTACCAGCTCCCCAGACAAGCTCAAGTCCTTCCAGCGCTCACCAGGAGGAGCGCATGGACACCGAGTTTACTGAAGTCACTCGTAAGCGCAAGGCAAACAAGACATCGCAGCCGCCCCCGCCAGCTCAGAAGGCTCGATCCGAAGCGACAAAGAACTCCTTCGAGGTTCTGTCCACCCTCGACGAAGACGAGGAGGAGGTGCCCCAGGTCGGAAACCTCCAGCGAGTCCCCCCAGTTGTGCTGCACACAAAGGAAAATTGGGGTAAGTTATCCGCCGCTTTCGCAGCTAAGAATATTGCGTTTCTTAAGGCGAAGAGCACGCAAGAGGGCATCAGCGTCCATCCTGCCACGGCCAACGACTACAGGGAAATGACGAGGCACCTAACCAGCGTGAAGGTGCCATTCCACACATATCAGTTAGCGGAGGACAAACCGCTGAAAGTTGTGATCCGGGGTATTCCGGAGCCCATCACCGATCTCGAGGTCCTGGAGGACGTCAAGTCGGTGCACCGCATGCACCTGGGCAAGGATAAGAAGCCCATCCCTCTTGTGCTCGTGCAACTAACGAAATCCGCGGCCGCGAAAAAAGTCTTCGATGTGAATACAGTGCTCCATCTACGCGTAAAAGTCGAGTCGGCAAGACGCAAAACCGCGATTGGTCAGTGCCATCGATGCCAAAAGTTCGGGCACTCGCAGCGATGCAGCAGTGCTAACTCAAAGTGCGTGAAGTGCGGTGACAACCACCATTCGAGTGAGTGTAAGAAGCCCAGGGATACGCCAGCCACCTGCGTCAACTGCAGCGGAGCCCATCCAGCCAGCTACAAGGGATACAGCGCCTACCCTAAACCTGCAGGACCTAGGGCACCCGTCCAGAGCTACGCCAAAGCGGTAAGTGCTAGTATTAATAATTTATGTAGCAGTAGTAACTCTAGGGCGTCAAGTGCGCATAAAAGTGCAACATACAGTGAGATAGTCAGTGCTAGTGCAACACGCGCTCCTACCGTCGCGACGCCAGCGACGGCCGGCCCCGCGCGCCACGAACTCGCCAAGACCTCCGCCGAGCCCAGCAGCAAGCCTATCGACCTGGCCGGCCTTATTGCGATGCTCTCCAACTTGGATTTCACCAAGCTGGCAGCAGTAGCGCAAAAAGTCCTCTCCGCTCTCAGCGGCGCCACTTCCGGCGCCGAAATCATTACCGGTCTCCTGAGCTGCGCCCAGGATATCAGCAGCTTATTCAACTTTAATGTATAACAAACCTACACGACCAAACTCGCTGCAGATGGCGTACTGGAACGCCGGCGAGGTTAAGATTGAGCTCGCTCAAGCTCGCAACAATCGCTGGGAAGCCAAGCTGGAGTCGCTAACCAGCGAGGACAACTCCCTATGGAGGATGGCGAAAGCGTTGCGCAACAAGGCGTCGCCAATGCCCCCGATCCACGGTGCCAATGGACTCGTGTTTACAAACGCCGACAAAGCAGAAGCGTTCGCCGACAACTTAGAGCAGCAATGCAGTCCCAACTATCGCGATGCGGACCTGGATCACGTGCACCGCATTCACCAGGAAGTCAGGCGTCGACTTAGCCAAGCAGATCACCAGCACCTAAAGCCAGCATCGCCGCAAGAGGTGGGCAACTCCATCAAGGCCCTAAAAGTCAGGAAGCCCCAGGCCCCGACGGCATTACGAACATCCTAAACGCGATGCTGAGGCTTCGGCATTACGAACATCCTAAACGCGATGCTGAGGCTTCGGCATTTCCCGGCTTCCTGGAAATGTGCTGACGTTATCGTGATTCAAAAGCCAGGGCAATCCAACAACTTCCCGCAGAACTATCGTCCCATCAGCTTGCTACCAACTATGGGAAAATTAGCCGAGCGCATCATACTGGAGCGACTGAAGACTGCTTGTCAGGAAAATAACAGCATTCCAGACGAGCAATTCGGCTTCAGAGCACAACACAGTACAGTCCACCAGGTCCTGCGAGTAGCGGAACACATAACCTCCGGATACAATAAAAACCAATCGACTGCTGCTGTCTTCCTGGATGTCTCCAAGGCGTTCGACAAGGTGTGGCACAAAGGACTACTCTACAAGATGCTGGAAGCCCAGCTGCCGCTAGCTCTAGTCCAGCTGATAGCTTCATTTTTGAAGAATCGCTCCTTCAAAATCAAGCTGAACGGCACCAGATCTTCCCAGCGAAACATCACGGCTGGCGTGCCCCAGGGGGCCCTTCTGTCACCGCTCCTCTTTAACATCTTCGTGCGCGACCTTCCGAGTTCGCCAAACTCTGAACTAGCACTCTACGCCGACGACACAGCAGTCCTGGCCAGCTCCGTAAGCCCGCAGCTTGCAACTCGACGCGTGCAAGCAGCAACAGACGCACTCGAAACCTGGTTCAAAACCTGGAGGATCGAAGTGAACGCGGAGAAGAGCACCGCCATCTTCTTCACCAAACGAAGACGCCGCCCAGCAGAAGACGTGGTGATGTTCAACCAACCGATACCCTGGAGAGCCGAGGCGAAGTACCTCGGTGTCATCCTCGACACCAAAATGACGTGGGGCCCGCACATCGCGTACTGCTCAAATAAAGCCAAGGCAGTCACGGCCAGTTTGTACAGCCTTACAGCTTGGAAAACAAGCTAAGATCTACAAAACCATCGTCAGGCCGGCGATGACTTACGCCGCAACTGTTTGGGGCTACGCTGCGAAGTCACACGTCAAGAAGCTCCAAGTCATCCAGAGCAAAGCGCTGAGGAGCGCAGCCGACGCTCCATGGTTCGTAAGCAACCAACGGATCCACGAAGATCTCCTCCAGGTACCGATCAAAGAACAAATTGTGGAGGCGGCCACAAAGTTCTACGCGAAATTACAAGACAATCCCAACCCGCTAATCCGGCAACTGGGGGACTACGACGAGGAAGCTCACCACCGACATAAAAGACCGAAAATGGTTCTCTTGCCCTGACATGCTAGGGGCAAGCTGCAGATAAGCAGCCACTTAACATCCAACGCCAAGCGTCCATATCCGATGAAGGAGGTGTGAGACCTAGTCTCGGTACTCCCATTTGCCAGGATGTTCATCATCTTCATCATCACAGAAAGTCATTGACGCATCAGCGACATCAAGCCAATCTTTCGTCAGCGACTTCATATCGCCATCGCTGCTCAACCAGCTCTGGCCCCACGAGGAGCACCCAGGCGCGATGGCCCACTCCGAGAACAACTCCGACTTGCCGCAGAATGTGATTGCGGCCTTCAACCTCCAGGTCTCCGCCTTCATGGACGGACTCATCCAAGATTACCGCGCCAAGAAAGCTGCCGCGGCAGCCGCCTCAGCGGCCCCCCAGCTAAACCAGACGCCATCCGAGGCCCCCACAGAGGAGCGCATGGACACCGAGTTCATCGAGGTCTCTCGGAAGCGCAAAGCGAAAAAGACGACGCAGCCGCCCCCGCCAGCCCAGAAGGCTCGATCCTCCGACGAGACGAACAACCCCTTCGACGTTCTGTCCAACATCGAAGAGGACGAGGAGGAGGTGCCCCAGGACGAGAAACGCCAGCGAGTTCGCTGCTAAAAAGATTGATTTCTTAAAGGCAAGAAGTACCTAGGACGGCATCAGCGTCCACCCCGCAACCGTAAAAGACTACAGGAACATGACGAGCTTCCTAACTAGCGAAAAGGTGCCATTCCACACGTACCAGTTGACGGAGGACAAGCCCCTGAAGGTCGTCATTAGGGCCATCCCGGAGCCCATTAAGGAGGAAGAAGTCATGGAGGATCTCAAGCGACAAAATTTCCCCGTGAAGTCGGTGCACCGCATGCACATAGGTAAGGAAAAGAAACCGATCCCGCTAGTGCTAGTGCAGTTAGTAAAGTCCGCCGCGGCAAAGACAATTTTCGACATAAAAGTAGTGCTCCACCTCCGCGTTAAGATCGAGTCGCCGCGATCGGACAGTGCCATCGGAGCCAAAAGTTCGGGCACTCGCAGCGATGCTGCCGGCCACCTGCGTCAACTGCAAGGGCTGCAGCGCCTACCCCAAAGCACCAGCACCTAGGGGACCCGCCCGCAGCTACGCCAGAGCGGTAAGTACTAGTACTAATTTATTAATTAATAGTAGTAGTAGCAGTGCGATGCCTAGCGCATCAAATAGTGAAACAAGTCAGAGTCAGAGCGAGCGCAACAACCGCTCCCGTCGCCGCGACACCAGCAGCAGCCGCCCCCGTACAGCCCATTTCCAAGCCCACCTGCAGCTCGAAGCCGCAAGACCAGGTGGACCACCAGCACCTGAAGCCAGCCACGCCGAAGGAAGTGGGAACAGCCATCAGGGCTCTGAAAAGGAGAAAAGCCCCAGACTCGATCTAGAAGTTGTTATAACTCCTCTAAGGAATCGGCTAGAAGAACGGTATCATCGGCATACCTCAAAGTTTTAATCAAAACGCCGTTGATATTTATTCCGTTTGGATTATCGTCCAGCGCTTTATTAAATATTTCTTCGGAATAGATATTGAATAGAAGTGGAGACAAAACACAGCCCTGTCTCACTCCCCTACAGATGTCTATTTCTTCTTTTAATCGTCCTACAACTCTTACCGATGCTCTTTGGCCGTAGTAAAGATTTTGTATGATTCTTATATCAGCCTCGTCAATACCTGTTGTTCTTAGGATATTGATTAATTTGTCATGTTTCACAATGTCAAATGCTTTGTTAAAGTCTATAAAACATATGTGCACATCAGCATTGACGTCTCTGCATCTCTGTATAAGTATCTGAAGGGCAAACAGAGCTTCCCGTGTTCCCATTCCGTTCCTAAATCCGAACTGACTGTTTCCAATATTAGATTCAAGTTTTCTATATATTCTTCTTTCGTGGATAATTTTTAGGAACAGTTGCAAGACGTGACTCATGAGGCTGATCGTACGGTAGTCCTCACATTTCTTTGAATTTCGATTTTTGGGCAAAGCGACGAACACGGATTTAAGCCAATCGTAAGGTATTGTGCCGGATTCATAAATTTTGTTGAATAACACTAATAGATTTTTCAGACAAACCTCTCTGAATAGTTTTAACGTTTCAGCTGGAATTTCATCTGGCCCACATACTTTTCTTTCCTTCAATTTATTTATAGCCTTTTCAACTTCTTGTATTATAGGAGGTCCAGGGGATTTCCCCTTTGGTTCATCTGATGAAGTTGGATTGTCGTCGAAAAGCTGGTTTATGTATGTTTTCCAGGTTTGTAATTTTTCTTCTATACTCTGTATAATCTGTCCAGTGTCATCATATAAGTTGTTAATATTGCTTGTACGCCCAATTCCTAGACTCATTTTAATTTTCTTATGCATTGCAAACGTGTCATGTTGTTTATCCATTTCTTCGATTTCAGTACATTCCGCATTAAACCATTTTTCTTTAGCTTTTCTAATTTCTCTTCGTATTTCTCTGTGCTTTTCATTACATTTTATTTGGTCCTTGTTTTTTATTGGCGTCTTTCTTCCATCATTTTCAGCATATCCGGTGTCATTCACTTTTTCTTAACCGTTTTTTCATTGTCTCGCTTTAAATGTGTTTTTGATATTTCTAAAGTTATCGTCTTTATGTCTGCCCATCTTTCTTCGACACTTTCGTATTCTTTGTTTTCTAGCTCACTAAATTTAATACATAGTTGTTGTGACATACTTTCTCTTATAGAAGGGTCTTTAATTTTGTTTACGTCCATTTCTTGTTGTTTCATTGCTGGTCGAATGGTTTTGAGACGAAGCACTAATGACGCCATCAAAAGAACATGGTCCGACGGAACGTCTAGTGCTAAGTGCAACGTTGTAACAAATTTCATTTCCGTCCAAGTTAAGAATGATATGACTCATCGAAAACTGCGCGAACGAACATAAACAGTGGCGTAATCGTCCGTAATCGACGGACTCCAGGCCGATTTAGAATTTGTAAACTTTCATTGCAAAGGACAGTTGACATTGTACTCTGGAGGAAACAATTTGTATCACTCTTGCTACGGATATAATTTGTAATCTGGAATGTTTGGTAAGTTAACTATAATTTGTTTCGTAGTATGTAACACGTGTTGTTATTGTTTTAATAACACAAAACTTGAATTTTCTAAATTTCTTTATTCATTTCCAGTTCTTTTAAAAATATGACGACAGAGAACGAAAATAAAAAAAGAAAATATGAGCAAGAAAATAGAAGTTTTAATAATTTTAATAATGAGTGGGAGGAGAATTTCTTTTTTATTGACAATAACGGAAAAGCATTATGTGTTATTTGTAAATCTACGGTCAAAAATTATAAAGCTAGCAATTTATGTCGACATTATGAAACCAATCATCCTCAGTTTTCTAATCAGTATCCACCAACTTCCAAATTAAGATCAGATAAACTTGCTTCTTTAAAATCAAATTTAAATAAACAACAGTCAATTTTGATGACCTTTAGCAATCAAGCTAATAAGGTGGCTGAAGCCAGTTTTGTTATTTGCCTGGAATATTGCTCGTGCAAAACGCCCGTATGGAGAGGGAGAGTTAATTAAAAAAAAACTTGGAAGATGTACTTAAAGTTTTAGATCCAAATAATGCAGCATTGCACAAAGTTGTTTCGCAAATTCCCATCTCGAGACACACAACCGAACGACGCATAACTGCAATTAATACACATCTTGAATATAATTTAAAAAATGATTTGAAGTACTGTACTGCATTCAGCTTAGCCCTTGACGAATCGACAGATACCACAGATCTTCCGCAATTGGCAGTTTTCATACGTTTTGTTTCACCTGACTTCGTTGTTAAAGAAGAATTATTAGATTTAGTAGCACTTCAAGAGTCAACTCGCGGTGTCGATATTAAAAATGCATTAGATTCCATACTGAAAACTTTTGATGCGCCTCTTAATAAACTTGTAAGCATTGCAACTAATGGAGCTCCGGCAATGGTGGGTAAAAAATCGGTCTTATTGGGCTTTTAAGAGATGATTCTCAAATTTCACAATTCATACCGATTCACTGCATAATTCACCGAGAACATCTCGTTACAAAATATTTAAAATATCCTGATGTTATGAAAACAGTGTTACACATTGTAAATTACATTCGCACCAATGCAAAAACTCATCGACAATTCAAAAATTTCCTTGAAGAATTCAAGGACGAAGAACTTCCAAATGACATGAATTTCTTTAGCATTCTTAGATGGTTATCTAGCTACAACGTATTAAATCGATTTGTAAATTTGTTTGATCCGATAACTGCATTTCTAAAAGAAAAGGAAATAACCTATTTAGAATTAGACGATGACGAGTGGTTACCAGACTTAATGTTTTTGACTGATGTCATGGAACATTTGCAAACGCTGAATTTACAATTGCAGGGGAAAGATAAAATAATATCTGACCTCTCACAGTGTATATTTAGTTTTCAAACTAAATTACAACTTTTTCAAAAGGACATTAAAAATAACACATTTTGTCATTTTCCTAGAATTAAAAAAAATTGTTCCAATATTAAACAAGAAAAACTCAACGAGTATATAAAAGGGCTAGAAGGAATATTGACGGAATTCCAAAATAGATTTCAAGACTTGATATATTTTAAATCGTCTCTTGATTTTTTTCTGAATCCATTTGAAATTAACATAATTCAAGGTGAGTTTTCCATTTCCAATATAATTATGACCCAAAAAGCATCTGGAGAATTAGAATTAATAGATATGCAAGAAGAACAAGCTCTACAATTAAAATATAAGGACGCCGATTACTGAATTTTGGAAATTTGTACCAGAATCGAAGTATCCTGAATTAAAAAGGGCTGCTTGTCGAATTATTTCAATATTCGGAACAACGTACATATGTGAATCATTTTATTCCACTTTAAAATTCGTGAAATCCAAACACCGATCAGTATTAACTAACCAGCATCTCAAAGAATTACTGAGAAGTGCTGTCACCAATTATTCACCAAATTTTAAAGAATTATCATTCATTCATAATCTGTAGCCTCTTTAGAGAAGTAAAATAAATGTGATTAATTTTTAATATTTAAATTCAATACATATATTTTGTACTTTTATTTATGTTTTTAATAAATATTATTTCTGTAAAAACAAAATTTTTAATACCTTTTTTGCGTACCTTTTAAATACCTATTTAATTGCGGCTCGCTACAAATTTCAAATTTTTAAAAATGGCTCGGACTATCAAGGAGATTGGCCACCACTGTTATATATCCAAATTTTACCAATACCTTCAATGTAACAACCGATGCATCTAACGTTGGTGTTGGAGCAGTACTATCACAAGGAAAAAATAGGGCAAGATAAAACTAATAATGTTTATTAGTAAAACCTTAAGTTCCAAGCAGCAAAACTACTCAACGATTGAAAAAGAATGTTATTTAATTATTTGGGCAATAAAAAATTTCAGACCTTATATTTATGGGCGGTGTACCCAAAAAACCATGAAATTTTCGGACTTTTTTCAGTTTTTGCTCAATATCTCAGTGCAGGAAGGGTCTGACCGGTATAGTCACTGCTCCATGAAGACCTACGGTGGATTGACCCAAGGAAGGAAAATCTCCGACAGTGTGCTGGCAAGGTAGACAACAGGAATGGTGTTTCTGGTGAACATATGTGAAGAACTTGAAAGTTTTTGCAGCATCTTATGTCCTACTGGAGAGCAGCATGTAGACATGAGACCTTCTCGAATCATCCGAGATAACAGTGATGTGGAAAAACTCAAAAACTGGTTTGCTCTCCAACCTCCATTTCCCAAAACTGACAGTTTGCTTTCTATCAGTAGTGGTTTACTGGCAGGTCCTGAGATTAATTGCCACACGGCCCAGAGAGTTCGAACGGAGGGAGTGATGAAAATTGTGGGGCAAATGTACGACAACGTAGTAATAAAACGGAAAAACAGAGCTACCACGCTGGCATCGATCACCTCATCCGTTAAATTACCGGACAAAAACAGAAGAGTAGCTGTGGATCCGCTCACAATTTTCCAGCGAGTCTGTATTGCAAAGCAATCTGAACAGTATTTACAGGATGACTTCAAGTATGAGTTGGCCCCGTTCCCGATGTCTATGTTCAATGAACAGAGGATGCGCACGGGCACAAAATCCACTCTGTACTCTGCCTTCACTCCCCTTTCCAGCCACACGCCGATAGATGCCAGCACTCACGTCGTTTTGGATGGTGGCTACCTCTTGCACAAGGTCGTGTGGCAGCGGAAGAGCACAGTTCGAGCATTTTTGGCGCGTTATACCACCTACGTCCGTAACCACTTTGGGAAGAACGTCTCCATCGTTTTTGACGGCTACCCCGAAGATGCTACAAAAAACACCAAAACAGCGGAACGACTCCGGCGCTACGCAGCTCATTCCAGCTACGAATTGACGTCCGATAAATCCACAGTAATTCAAATTGCTCAAGAGCATGTACTGGGAACTGAGAAGAACAAGAAATGTCTAATAACTCTTCTTTGTGACGCCTTTCAGAAGGAGGGAGTAGAAGTGGCTGTTGCCGAAGATGCGGATCGAGAGATCGTCATGAGGGCGCTTTCAAAAAGAGCAGTAGCCGATCGGGTCGTCATAGTGGGAGAAGACGGCGACCTGCTCGTTCTTCTCAATGGTTTAGGCGCTGAAGAGACAAACGTCTACCTTCAGAAGAGCACGAAGGGCGAAGCTGGTTGCTGTCACTACTCTACGACCTCCTACAACCACCAGGACTCCCAGCGATCACAGGGGACCGTACTATTCACCCACGCGTTTACCGGGTGCGATACCACCTCACCACCGTTTGGCCAAGGAAAGACCAAAATCACCACACTCCTGAGGAAGAGTGAACCACTTGCTGAGCAAGTGGAAGTCTTCCTTCGGCCAGACTCCACCCCACAAGCCGTGAGAGAAGCAGGCATCAAGTGCTTTGTGGCTCTATA
>CALNHX010010877.1:0-36633 GCA_940337035.1 Agriotes lineatus | reverse complement strand
TGGCTGCTTGAAGCTGGCGTGTTTAAAAGTCGGAGTTGTTTCCTTTGTCATATTTTTTAATTGCTATTCTTAGCTTTCGTTATGTATATATACACTGTCCAATATTTTGCCATATTTCTTCCTCCCCTTTAGTTTTTATCAACTCACTCATTTTTATATAGTACTTCATAGCTCAAAATTAACTGTTGAGCCAGAAAACGTTTCACAATTTTGGGCAATCCTGCTAAACACTTGCTGGATACTGGTAACAATTAAACAATCTCCGTTAAAGCACTCTTTGCCAATAGCAAGAAAATTGGGCGTTTGGTCATCAATCAGCAATGGAGCTTCTTTGTTTACTGAACTATCATTGTAGTAATCACTGGGCTGGAATTCAATACTACTGTTGATGGTTTGGACATCAGATCGTACATTATCTTCACTTGGAGTTAAAGAAACTTCTTCATCACTGGTTAGATCAATAGTAACAATTGGTTCAGAATTTGTTACTGCATGAAGGTCTTTTCCACAAACTGCATTGACAGCAGCCATGCAAGGCACTATTATTGGGACAATTCGCAAGTAGGGTTCCCATCTATACTTTTCATGGAAAGTTAGTGGAGCGCATATATTCAAATTTTCAGCACTTTTTGGCCTAACTGGTAGAAACCTCGTCTTCGTGGATTGTACCCTAGTCTTCATCTTAGCCTGCAGTTTAGTTTGTTTAGCGTAGGCTGCAACACTGGGATCGCAGTTTTCTTTGTCATCGTTAGGGTCGATGACACTGAATAACGTTGCTGCCGATGGAACGGGTATATTTGATTTTCGTGCTGGGGGATTCCCGGAAGTGTCACCTGTCGTTTGATCAGACAAGTCGGAAAGTATTGCGTCCAGTTGTTCCATAATCTCAGCGTGGGTCATGTTTGAATCTGGAAATAAATCAAGCTGTTAATCATAAGTTTCATTACATATACACGTTATGTTACTGCTCCCGCAATTATATCATCAAGTATGTGAACAAATAATAAAAAATACTTACTTGCAGCCTCCATGTCGAATGTTTTATTCACTGGTTCTTATTTTTGCTTTATTCACTACTCGTTATTAGCGAACTGTGAGGGACGAAGATCAAGCGAATAATTTAACTAATTACTCCCACTCCTGCGACAACTGCGGTAACCAATCAGGATTGCTCTCATCGCATGCACCAGTGTCGAGCAAATGGTATTGTTTATAACAATACTGGTGTATATGTATTGGTTATTAAGTTTATTGTAAAGAAGTAACAAGGTGAGATATACACCTTAAAAAGTGTTGAAAAAATGAGTTATATTATGAAAAAATAGAGCGAATTTGTTTTTTATAACACAATGCAAGCATATAATTTGATGAAATTTTATGATCTATTGAATTATAAGAGAGGTGGCTACTATTTTCTTTATGGGCAGAAATTAGGAAAATATGTTTGTGATTTCCGTTTTTTCTCGCATTTCAATGTTTTTTTTTAAATTAGACATACTCATTAATTTTATGATCTTATGATTTGATCGTTGCCTTAGATGTAACTGTATCTAAATACCAAATAAAAGACACTATAAACCTATTTATTCTATTTTGAATTCTTAATCTTGCTGACAACTCCTGGAAAAGTGCAATAATTGGCAAACATTGATCACCACGGGCGATAAGAAGCTCTTTATTAGTATCCTAATTGCAAAATAATTAGATGCAGATAATGCTATATTTATGTACCACAAATATTTATGTATTACTATTTTTTATTATGAGTAATAGGGTGGAGAACATTTTGTAAACTTGTGCTGGGTATATTGAATAAACTAAAGAAACAACGGGTTTGTCAAAAATTTGTTTGATCACTGGGCTCTAACAAGTTAGTGGATGGAAGATTCACTTTCGTTAGGTAAAGGGAATTTCGACCAGAAAAATTGAATTATGTAAATTATACAACTTTTGAACTATTTAAAAATATGGAACAAATATTTCGTAGCTTTAGAAATTCATTGAACATAAATGATAAAAGTTTTAAGTATATATCAAAAATTTTAAAAGATCAAAGATAATGCCGAAGTTACAAAAATTGTCTATCCCGATTGCCGTAAGATCAAAGAAAAGTTAATTAACCGTTTTGTTACATTTAGGCTAAGAATTTGCTCTACAAAAATTAAACATAATGTTTGGAAAAAAATTAGAAAGAAAACTTACAGCAGCAAAAGTATTACAATGAGAACTTTGACACAAAAAAGTACAGTAGTTATTTTTTAGAGTTGCTTAGTTTTTACTTCCTTTTCCAATAAAGGAAGTATTGGATTCACCCCAAAATTCGAAATAGAGTTTTCAACAGATATTCACGTTTTAGAGTTCCTTGATCCCAAAAAACATTTTTTTTATTGGGTTGTCTATGTGTCTGTCTGTCTGTCTGTGTGTCTGCCTGTGAACAGAATATCTCAAAAACGGAAAGAGGTATGGCGTTTAAACTTCATAATATAAGTTTTGTGTACTATGTAGATGCGACAGCAAGCTTTTGAAGAAAATCGCATAACCTGAAGTAGGTGTTTACTCTTGTGATTTTTCAGTTTTTTTCGATTTTTTCAAAAACCGCACTAACTTTTTTTTTAACTTTACATTTTTATTACAATTTTAATGTGTATTGATGTGAGATAGGTGATTTTCCAGTTGAATACTTCTAAAACAGGTTTATTAACTCCTTTTTTTAAATAGAACACTCGGTATATTTTTACATTTTTGATTTCAGCTTAAAATTCTAGAGAAAATTTGTCTCTTGAACTAACACTCTATTTTGTACCGTTTTTGTAAAATTTGTAATTTTTGAAAATTTTTGACAATTGCTTAAAAATTTAAAATCAAATTTTTGGCTAATTATAACATCACTGTAAAAGGAAGTTGTGTGCGTGTATCACACCAGATTTTTTATACCTAGTTTCAACATTGTATCTTGAACCCAGCACATACTTGTTTGTATTTTAATTAAATTTTTTTATACCTAAAATATGTTTTCATTGGTAAATAAATTTTAAAAATAATAACAATGTCAAATTAAAAAAAAATATTGACATGGATTTTGTCAATTCAAGTAAAACTGCAGGTTGATAAGTGAAAAACTTTGATAAATAATCAAGTGGTTTTTGACATTGGATCCACATGTCCCAACTCTTATCTTAATATATACAGGACTCTAGAATGAACATAAAATTTAAACAGAAACACCAAAATGAAGGGGGAAACGCGAGAATTCCGAAATATAAATAGCGAAAATTGTAATCGTAATCAAATTGTCAACTGAAATTGTTAAGAATTTCTCTCATGCAACTTTAAATTCTTTTTTGCACAACGGGAATAAAACCATATGTTACTGCCTCAAAACAGGGAGTAGAGTAAGAGTTTATTTCAATTAGATTTAAAGTTGCCAGGGAACCCAAATAAGAGTACAAACATAACAAACGTCAATATAAATATAACGTCAAACAGACAATTGCATACAAATGTAGCTAGATAAATTCATATATTACACAGGCTTTGAAGTCAATTATTATTTAGTTTTCTGTTGATCGTTTATTTATGGGCTTCATTAGTGAATACAAAATCGTTTATTAATGACACCTATTAATGAGTAATTAAAATCATTTATTAATTACCCTGGTTAATAAACGACTTTCTATTAATAAACGATTTTAGTATAGATAATGAAATATACTATTAATGTAAAAAAATTTAGTGTCAAATCTGTCATGGAATAAAATTAGATTTTTAAAATTTAATAAAGTACGACCAACGGAATAATAGTGTAACAGCCTCGTGTGGTAATTAGCGATTAATAAGCTCTATAATTAAGGCGTGAGGGAATACGGTAAAATGTCTCGATTATTAATGCGTCTCATTGACACACTTTTTGGTTAAATAACTATATTACATTTAATTTTTTGCAATAAAGCAAGCTGAAAGGCCGGGAAAATTAAAGTGATTGGTCGTTTGCTGTGGAAAACATGCTTGTTTTGGACGATCTCAATGACACACAATCTGACGCGGCTGATAAAGACGCGAAAGCCAAAGCCAAGCTGATTTTAAAAATCTGGTGTGATACACGCACACAACTTCCTTTTACAGTGATCTTATAATTAGCCAAAAATTTGATCTTAAATTTTTAAACATTTGTCAAAAATTTTAAAAAATTAAAAATTTTACAAAAACGGTACAAAATAGAGTGTTAGTTCAAGAGACAAATTTTCTCTAGAATTTTAAGCTGAATTCAAAAATGTAATAATATCCCGGGTGTTTTATTTAAAATAGGAGTTAATAAAAAACAGAAAAAAATAACAAAAGAAACCCATTTTAGAAGTATTCAACTGGAAAATCACCTATCTCACATCAATACATATTAAAAATGTAATAGAAATGTAAGTTTAAAAAAAATTGTTAGAGCCGTTTTTGAAAAAATCGAAAAAAACTGAAAAATTACAAGAGTAAACACCTACTTCCGGTTATGCGATTTTTTTTCAAAAGCTTGCTGTCGCATCTACATAGTACACAAAACTTATACCGGGTGCTGACTTGGGCGACGCACCATAGGAATTTGCATAGTAAATTCTTTATGTTCAATTATTTGCTCCCCTAATTATTTTAGAGCTAAAGTGTAAATACATTTTTTGTAGAGACAAAAATTCTGCACCCATTCATACTGTTGCTAACAATTTTTCATTTTCCGGAACTGAAGGAATGCAAAAAACAAACTAGCATTTTCACAAAAATCAGTGATGCCATGGAATTATTGAAACAAGCCAATGCCAACGCAAATGCGTGCGGAGCGACAATATGTGTTGTTTGTTTGTTTGTCATTGATGTTTCATTATTAATTACCTATGTTCAGCTTAATGTCTCTAAGGTACCTAGACCTTGTCCACAACAAAAATGGTTTTACGAGTATGGTGGACGTTCGTTAACTAAGCTCCTTGTTTATTGTAAAATATCCGTATCGGCAAATTCCAAACAGTACAACCATTAAAAGACTGATTTATTTTAAGTTTAAGGCTACAGGCACGTTATTAAATAATTGTAGGTGTAATAATGAGGTTCATAACTTACACCAAAACGAGAAAAACGACAATAAATTAAATCTTTTGACGGCTGTGACTGGATGATCGCCCCGCACGCACTTGCGTTGGCACTGGCTTGTTTCAATAATTCCATGGCATCACTGATTTTTGTAAAAATGCTAGTTTGATTTTTTGCATTTCTTCGGTTCTGGAAAATGAAAAATTGTTAGCAACAGTATGAATGGATGCAGTATTTTTTTCTCTACAAAAAATGTATTTACACTTTAGCTTTAAAATAATTAGGGGAGCGAGTAATTGAACATAAAGAATTTACTATGCAAATTCCTATGGTGCGTCGCGCAAGTCAGCACCCGGTATATAAAGTTTTAACGCCATACCTCTTTTCGTTTTTGAGATATTCTGTGCACAGACAGACACACAGACAGACAGACAGACCAATGAAAAAAATGTGTTTTTTGGGATCAGGGGACTCTAAAACGTGAATATCTGTTGAAAACTCAATTTCGAATTTTTGGGGTAAATCCAATACTTTCTTTATTGTAAAAGGAAGTAAAAATAGACCCATCCTTGTACGTTCATATAAAAAACGCGAAAACAACGAGGGGAACGTGGAAAAAATTAAAGAAATTATTTGAAGACGATTTGCATTCGGATGGAAGATTGCAATTCAATGAAGGCGTATGTAAACCAATTGCTAGAAAGGGCGCAGAAGTTAAAGAAAGCTGGTTTCCAAATTGACGACAAATGGATCGAATCGCTACTCGTTGCAGGTTTACCGGATAAATACTCACCAATAATCATGGTGATTGAACATTCAGGCATAGAGTTGACGGTTGACAGCATTAAAACAAAGTTGTTGAATATGGAGAGAGCCGGTAATGCAGAAAACTCCTTTTTTTGGGGGAAGGTCGAACAAAAACACTACTAGACGCAATGCTGGCAACAACCCCATAGAAACAGTGTAATAACAGGATTAGTTGACAGAGCAATAATTTTATCTAGGTAGTAAAAACCATGATAAGTCTAATTTCAAAATAATCACTAACATGCTCCTTGTAAATAATTACCCACTGGCTTTTATAAACAAAACTATCAAAACTAGAATGAAAATTTTACAAAAACGTAACAACCAAAACAATTTTTCAAACAATGAATTGAACAACAAACAAGAAGACAAAAAATGTTACACCACAATACCTTACATCTCAGGTCTATCCGAAAAAATAGAAAAACAATAAAAAAAATTAATACTGCTTTCAAAAATCACAATACACTCCGCTTAAAAGATAAAACTAAAAAAAAATTAAAATCACTCCTTATATACCAAGTCGATTGTAAGAATTGTAATGCAACATATATAGGACAAACCAAACAATACCTTAAAAACCGTATGTTACAACACAAGCAATCTATAAAAGCGAAAATGTGAACCTCTAATAAGCCAAGCACGGCCTTATCTGATCACGCTGTAAACCAATTTCACAATTTCAATTTAGAAAACCCTAAAATTTTATACAATGAAGTACATTTAAAAAAACGTTTACTCTTAGAATGCATTGAAATAAAAAAGTCTCTTAACGCAATAAATTGAAAATCTGACACTGTTTATGCTTATGATAATATTTAAAAAAAAAATAAAAAACCAACAATAATAATTAATTAAAACTTTCTGTATATTAAAAAATTTATAAATTGTTTCCCTTTCTTTTTTTTTCACTTTTCTCTTAACATTTGTCAAATTAATTACTCAAAATAATACTGCATTTAATAATTGGGAAACGATTTAACTTTTAAAACACAGCCAAATCACGCGTACACCAACGCCCTGTGCCAGGATGGCGAATTAAAACGGACGTGTTCAGTAAACAGCCCCAACATAATTTACAACAAGTAAAATCCCAATAATCGTAAGTAAAACCATTACAATAATATTTCATACAACTTTAAGATTAATTACAGCAACTTTTTTGAGGGAAAACCTTACTTCCAATAGCAAAATCCATTTTTCGCAAAATATGGTCGAATTAAACAAAGATGGCCAAGCTCACTTTTAAGAATAACTATAACAGCCGTTTCTGAACGCAAAATATGTTACAAGCGAACACTTTAGCCGTACACCTCCAAACTTATCAATTAATGTTTACAGGTCAGTATTTTAGTAATCGTTCGTTAAAAATCTTCAAATAAATGTACTACTCTTTAAACCGTTCAGATGTTTGGAATTTTTTTCCTAGATTAATTAATAACTACAGGGTTTCAACGGGTAAAAATAGGAGCAACAATAACACCAAAAGAAGCGTCAGTTGATACATAAGAGAAACTTAATCAACCGTTACATAAAGAATTTAAAAAAAACAGTGAAATACAAAATTTATAAGTTCTACCTAAAATTTTAGATTCACTTTTAGCAAGTTTACCCATTAAAACATTAAAGGTCAGTATATTACTACTTATTCGTCTAAAAATCAAAAAAAGTTTTCAACTAACCATTAGTTAACCTTCCAGAAATGAAAACACTGCGGAATAATTATTTTAATAAAAACTAAGAAACGAATATCAGAAATAGCTGGAAAACAACATCAAAATAAGTGATCTTTTACTTTATTTTCATATAAAAAATATAACATCTAATAATCTCAAAACTAGGGTGGTGGAACACCGATACAAAAGAGAGGAAAAAAATACAAAAGGGAAACATTTTAAAAACCACACACACAAAAGGTAAATTACTTAACCAAAAACTTTTATACTTCCTATAAATTACGACTTCTTCTGTTAAATTTTACAAAAAAGTTTTTAAATTAATACTAACTTTTACAGTTTCAGTGATATATCGATTTAATAATAGAAATAATATAAGAAACAGAGGTAAAATAGTAACATATCACATTGAGCTTTAAAAGCTTTATGCGTTCCAGTTATAGAAATATACCACACAAACCTTAGGGAGTAGGAAAAAAGGAAAACAAATAGCCAGCCACATTCCATAATGAATATTTAAAGAAACCTATATCTACGAAAAAAGTTGATTTCTGTTTGATGTTTTGGACCCACACCATAAAAATATAGTAGATTGTGTCATTAGGAGTAAAAGTGATACTTTATGTGGCGAAGCTGAAGTTTATTTAGTCGAACGTTAGTGAGGCAAATAATTCAGCTAAGCCACATAAAGTCACTTTTACTCCGAATAACATATACTATTGTATCTGCAAACGTATTCAGATAAATTTCATTATTATAAATTAAAAAAAAAAGGATGCATCGGCCGGGAATCGAACCTAGGCCACCCGCGTGACAGGCGAACACTGTACCTCTGCGCCAACGTCTCTTGTTCAAATAACGCGCTACTGTAATGATATATGAACATACTCAATCACGCGAGCTAATAGCACACGGCCACAGCAGCTGTCACACCATAAACCACGGCGACAGATGCTCCGATCCGCTGCTTAAAGGTTTATTTAAATTAAAACTTTTTCTTACTCTTTTTGAAAATAAAAACCGGCCTACGATCTAAGTCTAAAAATTATCAAAATTTTAAGCCATCATACAATTTAATCGGTCCAGTATCTTCGGAGGAGATAGCGAACAAACATAGAAAGAAAGAAAGAGGGCAACGATTTTGTGTGCTTAGACAGATAAAGTACGCAAAAGTCGCTATTTTATCTGCTTAGGCAGATAAAGTGACACTTTTACCTTGCCAATAAAGACAAATAAGTTGTCACTTTTGTGACGTTTGTGGATAAAGAGGAAACTTATATCTATTATAAGAAAATCCACGTCACCCAAAAGGTAAATAAACATCCTACTTTTGCAAACAGCTTATACTTATATTAAAATAGAAAATTTTGACACCTATCCTAAATTAACACCATTAATTTTTACATTTACAGTGCTACTTGTTTAATAACTTCAGAAATCCAAGAGGATATGATTATAGAATAACACATAAGTACTAAGTAGAACAAAAAACATAGACGTTCCATTCCTAAGTAACGTATTTGATGCATCATGACCTGCTGAATTGTTTGACAAACGTCACTGTACACGGCCTGGTCATATGTGAAGTTTCGCGATTCTCCGCAGAGCGCTGTATACCCACGAGCGGGAATTTCAAATTTGCAATGTAACGTCAGTTACTACGTTGACTACAATGCAAATATTTGATTAAATTTTACGAGCTTTCTTAAAATTTTGCAATAATATAACCCTCCCGTGTAATTTTTACTTTGATTTTCTATTGTGTTTTTTGTTCAGTTTCCTGTTAGTTTTTTCGTGTATTTTCTCATTTACATTATTTACGTTCACAGTATATTTTGTTGATTAATTTATTCGTTATTATTGCTTATGATCTCGTTTGGTATTGTTAAAATACAAAGCGGTTCTACAACGTGCAAATATACCAATTGGGAAAGATCTTATCATGAATTTACCTCCAACTATGTTTTACGAAGAAAATGGTCTGAAAGCTACATTTAAATTATCGTACTGGTGCTTCACACAACGTACCTTTTTAGCGATTTCTATTTTATATTTTTATTTAAATAGGTATCCATAAACAAAGGGAAATAATTGTTAGTTGTAGCTTTCAAGAAAGTTGTTTCCGAGTAACTTCTTCTGATCGAAGACTATAAAATCACATTGCACTTCCTTTAGTACATTTTTAATTACTACATTTACTTTTAAATGTTTAATTTTAAATTTTTTACAATAAATTACACATAAAATTACAACCTTGCAATAACACACAGAAAAAAATACTTCAGTACTATTACCACCTAGAACATCTTCCAAATTTATAAGAAATACGATTATCTGCATATCATGTGATATTTTAGAGCAAATGTGTGAGCTATCCAAAAAATACCTGCCTGAAAATATGAATCCGTCTTCAACTACGAATTCTTGGAGTTCCACACCTCTCTCAAGAAAACTATTAAAACTATAGATCTCTAAGGTACTTACACGACACTAAATAGATTACACCATTCATATTTATATTACATTCAAAACAATAGGTCCTTATTCTACTGATACTGCATTTAAAAAATTATTTCTAAACACGAATTAGTCTTGACAGCTGTTGTCATTTAAATGTCATCGTGGGTATGTGGCGCCAAACCGCCAAAATTGGCGTTTTCTCAGAAATGAAAACAACAATGGATTTCAAAAAAATGCCCAGGCCGGAGAAAGTGACATTTGTCACACAATTCAGCAGGCCGTGTGATTCATACTTGAGAGGAGAAAAAATGAATAAAGAAAGAAGACTTTAAAAACATATTTATTACCATAGTAAGATATTTCATTGTTTAAGGTGACTTAATGTATAGTACATTTTTTTTCTATAATAATTTTCAAGGTCAACTTTCTAGGGGATAAGTTGCATTCTTGCAGGGTCCCTAGTTTTAATAATGTTGGTACATAGATTTTTAGTTCTTTTCTTCCACTAAAAAAAATTATTGTCATAATTTAATATCGCTTGCTTCATTTTTGCATTTAAAATATTTCTTGGTTTTCTTTATTTATCCGATTTTATTGATGATTCGATGATTCCATGTTAAAAAAAGAAATTGTCAAGAGTTCAAATTAAGAAACTTTTACATTCAAAATTGACACATAACCATAATTTTGAAAAAGTTCTACCAACACGAGGTATAAAAATTTCCTAGCGTTTTAATCACATGTCTACCAACATTGTAACACTTTGACAGTTATTATAGAAAAAAAACGTACTATATGTTTAACCTTTTCTAGACAAATACAAAAAATAATAATTGGTGAAATCCAACTTACACTTTCCATAAACCAATCAAAATCTGATATCAACAACGTTATGTCGCACAATTAGTTATTTAAAAATTAAAAACAAGGGTAACAAAACAGATGAATTTTATTTTTTCACATATTTAACTTGTACTGTTTTTTTAAATTTTATATAAGAGAATTCATGTGCCTTTTTAACGGTGTTTGTCCCAAATTTTAATTTGTCATAAAAAACTGTTTTAAAAAAAAAGTTTGGATAAGCTATATTAAAATAGCGAAACGTAACCTTGAAATGATTTGTTTTATTTAAAAAATTATATTTGACATGTCTTGACACAACTAGTAAGCTTACTTATAACTATTAGTAACGTAAATTTAAACAACCAAATTAGCTGAAAAAAACTCTTCTATCGAAGAAATATGGCATGTAATGTCGTGTTTTTTCACACTTTAATATTTTGGATAATAATACAGCTGTAACCAACAATTAATAGATGTAAATTAAACGATTTGTCTAAGATGAAGGATGGTGCACTAGAAGGAATGTCCGTTCAAGCAGAGGTGGATACAACAAATAAGTGCGTAGTATGTCGTGAGGGCAAACAATCGAGGTTACCTTTTCAACATAAAGACACTAGAGCAACGGCAATTCTACAAGTCATACATTGCAGACCTATGTAGGCCCATGGAAGTAATGGAAGGATCTAGGTATTTTTTATTACAGGGTATCTCAGAAAGAAATTCATATTTTTAACTTATTTACATAGATAATAACAATTGAAAAAAGAACATTTGCAAATTAAGTACGAAAAATTACATACGTTAGATGTTGCCCCTGACGGCGTATAAACCCTTCCAAATATACCCTTGCGTGTTCCATTAGTTTCTTGCTCCTCAACTTCACGGACTCGTAAGATTTAATGACGAAGCGTGGTTCCAGCAGGATGGAGATCTAGTCATACGGCAGCTATTACTTTAGAAACCTTAAGAGAGCTTTTTGCAGAAGATTAATTTCTCAAAGAAGAAACATTAACTATCCCCCAAGAAGTCCTGACTTGAATCACCTAGATTTTTTATGCGGTTAACTCAACAGCAGGGTGTATACTGTATAATAATCCACGTGAAAATTTACAACATCTTAAGGATCGTATTCGAGAAGAAATCAAAGCGGTGGAACTTTGTCAACGCATAATGACAAACGAAAGGTGCGTTTGGAAGAGTGCATACGCCGTCAGGGGCAATATCTAACTGATGTAATTTTTCGTAGTTAATTTGCAAAGATTCTTTTTTCAATTGTTATAATTATCTATATAAATAAGTTAATAATAAAGAAGTTATGTCGTTTTTTAAAGTAAATGTCTTTCTGAGACACCCTGTATTTCAGAATGATTTCAGCCAGATGACTTTTGTGTATTTAAAAAAAATAAATCGAAGGTATTTAGTTACTTCAAAGAATCCAAGAGCCTGATTAAAACACAGAATTAAAGAAAAATTTAAACCTTGCGGTCAGATAATGGTGGAGAGTTCCGTAGTCATGAATGGAACAATTTCTGAAAAAAAATGGTATGGTTCACCAGACGACAAATCCACACACTTCCGAACAGAATACGTTGTTGGAGCGGATGAATCGTACTATAGTGAAAAAGGAGCGCTGTCTGCTGTTCGACGCGAAATTGGACACAAAATTCTGGGAGGAAGCAGTAATCACGGCTGTCTACCTGAAAAACAAATCCATAGCGGCGGGCCTTGTAGACAAACCTCCATTTGAGGTATGGTACGACAGAAAATTAAATGTCAATGCAGTAAGAATATTCGGAAGTACAGTTATGGTTCATACCTCAAAGGCGAATTGGACGAAGAAGTAACAAAAAATGATCCTAGTAGGTGATGGTGAAAACACTAAGGGTTATCAAGTATTTAATGCAGAGAAGGGTACTGTGACAATCAGCCGAGACGTGGTTATTATGGAGAACACTGATAAAGACGACACAAAAATAGTAATACAACTAGATTCAGTGAGGGCACAAGCTAGAAACAAAAATGTACAAGATGTAATGGAAAGTGAAAATGCAAAGGGTGAATTAAATGAAAATTTATTATAAGACCAAGAACAAGAAGGCAAAAGCGACGATAGCGATGCCAAGTTGAAACAAAAGTTCAGTTATTCGTCGAAACACCAAGACGTTCCAAAAGGAAACCTAAGCCAAAAGTGTTTGATGATTATATCATTTATTTATGTTCCACAGATAGCATTCATGGGTACGATGATCCAACTTCGACAGAGGATGCATTCTCGAGACCAGACAAGGAGTTGTTGAGACATGCATTGTTGGACGAATACCGTTTATTAGAGCAAAATAGTGAAAAGTAAGTGGGTGTTTAAAAGACAACGCAATAGTGATGGTACCGTAATGTACAGGGATAGGCTAGTTGCAAAAGGATTCACCCGTTTTCAGACATTTAACTCTTAGATTATTGATAGAATTATCAGTTGTAAGATTTAGTAATCACACATTTAGACATAATGACGGCCTTTTTACATGGCGACTTAGACCAGTTGTTATATATGAAACAACCAGAGGGATTTGAAGTTTCAAATTCTGGGAGAAGGAATGTAGGCTAAAGAAGGCCATTTATGGCCTAAAACAATTCTGCAGAATGTGGAATAAAGAGGTCGATGAGGTTTTAACTAAGGCAGTCTACATGAGATCAGAATTAGAACACTGTATTTATACTAAAACGAATGCAGATTTAACAACAATTGTTGCATTGTGCGTCGATGATTTTTAAATTTTTTCTAATGATAAAGTAGAAACGGGATTACTAAAATCAAAATTAAGTGATCATTTTAATTTAAAAGATCTAGGACAAGCTAAGAATTGTTTAGAGATGAAAATTAGTAGAGATTGGAAAAATGGCACCATAACTTTAGACCAAGAAGATTAGATAAAACAAATTTAAAACCGATTCAATATGTCCGAATGTAAATCGTCCACTCAACATGCCTGTCTACAGTTTTCCAAACGCGTTTGTACACGCTCTAGGTTGGCTGCCTGATAACTATGTCAATGTGAAGATGAGTGAACTGGTTAAATCAGCAGTGGTAATTGTTTATTGTTTAGCACATCTTAAATGTACTAGAGCGTGTGCGGAGAGCATTTCCTAGAGAACTAAGGATAAAGTTAGGCTCGCCCGCATACTGGCTGACAAACCACAGTGAAACCAAAGAGCATTTAATGAAAATCCCCAGACAACTGTAAAATAACATTTACAGAATTTTTGTAACTGAAATTTATTTTCACGGCTAGATTAGAGTTTCTTGAAGCAATTTAAATAGATATTAATTAGAATTGAAAAATATTTCTCCTAAAAAGCGCCTTGAATAAAAAACGTAGAAATTATGCAAACATACTACTTTTCGGTAAATAATAAAAAATCTAAAGAAGTAATTAACATTTTATATTACTTTTTCAGTATAAATCTTTAAAGTCTTCACATAAAAAAAATTGAATTTTAATATTAAGTCTTGATATGTGAAATTTTGAAAAATATTTAAAAAATTGAAAAAATAATTAACTGTCGGCGGTTACCCCAAATTCAAGCATACATAAAAATAATATCTGCAGTGATTACCTGCGCCTCAATAAAAGCCGAAACGGGCCATTATGCCATGCACCGAAGTTTTTTAATTTATTACCTCCGGATATTCAAATGATACCGATAATAAATTTAAAATAACAATAAAATCGTTCTTGTTATAACACGGTTTTACAACAACGAAGAATTTTGCGAGCGCATAGGCGACCTTATTGAAATCTTACTTAATTTCGGAAAAATGCTTTTTCGGATTTTGACAAATTCGAATATCTGGATTGTAAAATGCCTTGGAGTTTGCCGATTCGTACTACCTTCTTAGAATGCGCAGCAATGTGGCAACATGAGCAATTTATCTTCGTGCTGGAGTGACTTGATGGTTTGTGCCGCTGGCTTCTGCACATTAATTCGAGAAACATTGGTATGCAACTCATTTAACAACATATACGTTTAAACCTATATAGCTGAGCCTCTTCTCATTATATGATCTTCGGTGAAACTATCCAAACTGATTTATTAAGTTCATACTACGTCCAGTAGCTAACGGCAACTGTATCATGCATGTTTACAGCTTTACAAACGTGTTTGTCCAAGTTGTACGTTGGCTGCCTCATAACTGTGTTAATTTGAAGATGAGTGGTCTGTTCAAATCAGAGTGGTAATTGTTGATTGTTTAGCCCCGCTTAAATGTAGTAGAACTGGGGTGAACGCATTGCTTATAGAACCAAGGATGATGTTAGGCTCACAAACACAATGTAACCTAACTTAAACGCTGTATTACATGGTAAAAAGGCTATCCCTGTTGTATTGCATTATTACAGTTGATACTCATATACGTTCATAGCCTATGTTAACATAAAACCTATACTCCCTGTTGGTTACTTTTATTTAACACAATTTTAAACCCTTGGGGGATAACCACTTAGATTTAATTAATACATAGAGCAAACGCTGCTTTATTGTTAGTATAACACGGGACAACTCCACGTGCATCGGCATGTTTTAACATTGCTTCTTTGAATTGAAAATATTTGCTGGGTTGAGTTCTTATGTTTAGCACCGGGTGTAATACGGTATTTTGTGGGTTTCGATACATTGTAACCTCCTGCGTTTTAAGAATATGACATATGCGTGTTTGCTCTTACGTATCAATTGCATTCTTACAATCTAGACGATAAATTCTAATTTGGACAATTTTAGAAATCCCTCTGCCGTTTCTTTAAGGGCGATAGTGATTTGTTACATTGAAATAATATGGTAAGTTTGACTTACTTTGGTATTAAATACACGTACCTATAACCTTTAGTTTATGCTTCATAAACTAAATGAAACGTATAACATCATAACATTTCTTACAATTTCTGCTTTGACATTTGACTTATGTCATTATTAAAATCAACAAAATCCACTACTAGTTGTAGCTCAAAGCAATTAAAACCTTCTCAGTCAAATAGGTATGTTTACAGTAACAATTCTTCCTTACTGACCCTTTACATTTATAACCAGTAATTATAACCACTATAATATTATTACTTAAAATATATATTCAATTTCAAGTACCTTCAAAATATTTCTATCAAGTTTCAAAAATTATGATAAGATAATTTAGTTTGAGTTGACACTTACAATAATTATCACTAAGCTTCAATAGTATATTATGATACTAGTGTATAAGTACGCCTTTAAAGCAAGTGCGGCGAGTTTAAGAGCACGACGTAAAGCGGAGTGCTTTTAACGTCGCTTGTGCTTTAATGGCACTTATACACGTGTATCATACGCTATTCTACGATTGTAACGAAATATAAAACGTAGTTCGGTGACACTTTTTCCGTCACATTGTCGTAGATATTCTAGGTTATGTTGACATTCAAATTTACGGCAACGTGTCACCAATGGCAACCTGCGAAAAAGCCGTAATTCGGTGTGCTACAAACGTCACTTTTGACACTAGAAACTGTGCAAAAAGTTTGTCATTTTGACCCGATTGTAGAAAAAATAATTTAATGTCTTGGATCAAAATATTTAAAATTCAACACATCAGTTATTGAAATTAAAAAATATCTACCCAACTCCAAAATATTAATATCCAAATAGAAATATATAAAACTGTCAAGATCTTGATTAACTTCAGATTTAGAATATATGGTAAAAGTTTAGTATTTTTTCTCTAAAAAAATCATCTAGACCTAACAACTAACTTAAACCGCTAACCTAAATTTCTTATTTAATTTATAAAGCAGTTACATTAATTCTAGACAGTTTTTCCAAATTATATCAAATCAAACTGTCGAATAACCACACCTTTGAAAATCAAATTAAAACTTTACACTAACCTTTGCTGCATTTCAGAAGTACCTGAACTTAAAGCTGCTCTTCGTTGTGGACTATCTTACTGCTTTTCAAAACTATCTCTATTTTTTAATTCGATTTGAGAAATGACATTTAGAACTTTAAAGTTATTATTGTGGAGATAGTTAATGTCAGAAAATTATTGAAAATATGTAAATATCAAAAATGCATGATTTTATTTATTATTAGAATAATAAAAATCATAAGTCATAACATGTTTATTATCAATTAAAAGATTAACAAAACGTTTCGCAATTTTTGATTGCTTCATCAGTTGTAAATTTGAAAATTATTAATAAATATTGGTATACATTTATAACATTATAGTAAGGTAGCACAAAATAGTATTGTTGAAAATATTACGACATTTATCTTAAAATTATGTAGAACACAATAAATGGTTACGTTAAAAAATTATTGTTACATAGGTAACATAATGACAAGTTTACACTTTAAACAAAGGACGAAAGAAAGAAAACAGCCCCTCTGTAAGGGTGAAAACTGTCATAGGAAGTTTTAAAAATGTCATTTCGCTCGGTTTGAGTATTAAGGAATGCGACAAATAAATATCTCTATTTTCTTCAGTAGAAATAACTTCATAGGCGCAAAGACACTCACTTACTCACTGATTCTACGTAGGAATGAATGATAAATTCTATTACACATTCAATAGATCAAAATGCATCAGGTTTTATTTTGAATGATCTGATTTATTTAATGAAATTATATCACAGGAAAAGCTTTTTACCACTCTATCTCTATATCATTACAGATTATTATTACTCACAACTGATAAGTATTCACTTTCAGCGTGATTTCAAAATTTCCAAGTCAATATTATTCACTCTTAGTAACCTGTTTCTATCTTAACTGCCACATTCATGTATACGATTGTTTCTTTAATAGCCTTGTAAACTGACCAGATTTTAAAATAAAAAGGAATATTGCATGCATCTGCATGTTGTATTATATGTCGTGGTGGTAAATCTGCTCGTCAGTAGTTAGGTTCTGTAGATTAGCTTCAGTATAAATCAAGCAGGTAGCGTGTACTGATAAAGTAAAGTGAAAATCTGCAGAGCCACGAGGGTCTCCCCGCAATTCGCTCGGTAACCTTTTTGGGCTAGAATTCTGACTACGCGTTTTTGAAGCCTGAAGCTCTGTTTACAGAGGCAGAGTGACCCCATACTATTAGTCCGTATGAGAGAATCGGGCGTATCGAGCAATTAATTACTGTTTGGGTTTATACGTAAGTGATTTTTACTGAATCAAGCCTCGGTATTCTTTACTAGAGCAACGTGATTTTTATTTATTGCAGAAATTTTTTACCGTCAGTGCTCACAAAGGTGGCATCATGTGCATATAAAGGGGTGTTTCAATAAGAACGCAACTTTTAATTTTAAAATAAAACGTAAGTTTTTTCGAGGGATTGCTGATATTTTTAGAAATTTTTAAATTAATCATGTTTCAATTAATTATGGAATAAAATATATTTCAAATGGCCCTCGCGATATTGACATTCAGCTCAGGAAATATTCGAGGGTTATTCGCATACACCTGAGAATTCAAAAAAAACCCCAGAGAAAGAAGTAGCACGGCGTTAAATCGCACGATCTCGGTGGCCAACTCGCCTTGGAATTTCAGGAGACAATGCGGTCCAAAGATCGTTTTCCCAATAAATCAATTATTTCACGCGCAGTGTGGCAGATTGCTCCGTCCTGCTAAAATCACAGGTCTTCCAGGTTCATGCCTTTCCCTTGAGGCCACGAGAACTCCGTTATCACGTAGAGTGACGTTCGCAGATTTTGAGCTACATTCACATTCACAGTTGCAATGTTTTCTAGAGACCGGCCGAACGACAATGCAGAGGAGATTTATTGCCCATAATTGATACAATTTTCTCCAATGTTTTAATCAATATTTAAACAGTGGACAATTTGGTGCACTTTCACGACTGAAAATTCCACGAACTTTGAGAACGGTTTCAGTGTAACTTTCCCCATTTTTGTGATCGGTTTTCACGATGATATAGCGTTGCTCTTTCGTCTAGCGCTCCATAACTAAAAATCGGAACAATCATAGATGACAGATGTTAAATTTTTAGGGTGCAACTTTTACAGAAAAAAAGGTGCAGAATGTAAAAATTGCATTTTTATTGAAATACCCGTTAGTATGGTGTCACTGTTATGTGCTTCTTGCCGAAAGTTATTAGTAAATATTAAAAACAGAAGGGGGCCCAAAATAGATCCATGTGGGACACCGTATTTGATAATTTACGACTCCGATAAATGGTTATTAAAAATAACAAATTGTTTTCTACTGTACAGATATGATTTTATTAAATTTTGACTGTTAGGAACAAAATTATAATCGGATAACTTTTCCCCTCGTGCCCTACACAATCAAAGTCCTTTGTCCGTGTTGAAAAGTTTCAATTATATTTTCTGTGAAAGCTATCAGAGCATCACCTGTCAAAATAATTTTCCTGGAAGAAAACTCAGATTTGTCTAATACATTATTATTTTTAAAATAGGTTTAGAATTAATCCTCCAAAATTTTTTCAAGAATCTTTGGAAAAACTGGAAGTACTGATATAGGTCTATAGTTGTTCACATCGGCTATACCTCATTTTTTGTGTATTGGTACGACAGTGGCTATTTTTAGAGCATCCGGAAAAATGCTTTTGGTAATACATACAATTTTGGTCAAAGAAGAATTCATAACATCAGTCATACTTTTTACACTGTTATCGAGTCCGTCCGTATAGCTCAGTTGGTAGAGCGTTAGGCTTGCATTAAGCAAGTCCTTGGTTCGAATCCCAAGGAGGGCAAAATTTTTCCGCAGCCTTGGAGATCGGTGTCGAGTTCGGTGAGACCATTCACAGTTGGGCACCAAATTAACTGTGCTCTACTCGGAACCGCAGACCTAAGAGATAAAGCAACACACGCCTAACACAGTGGTTGCTACGCAAGCTGAAAAGGCTCGCTCCAACTTTGTAACACAAAACCGGGACAAGTTGAGCACTCCACCGCCATATGCTAGCGTACAAAGTCTCTACACCAGCAGGTAAAAGAAGTTACAGATAATACATAATACATTAGATTCTATCTTAGTTAAAATTAGTTAATAAAATTTTAAAAATTAAAAATAAATGATTGAAATTAAAAATAAAAGTAAAATATGAATAATATGAATTCTAATAATTGCAATAATTATCAAAGAGCTTAAATAGGCATATGACTGCAATATATTTTGTTGTTTTCTTAACATTACGATCGTGAAAGAGACCAGCATCGGTAGGTTACTTTTCTTTAGGGTATTGGTGAGCTCGTGCCACTACTTTCGAACTGTTTCTGCCTACACTAGTGTTTCAAGTTATTAGTGTCTAAATTTTTTATCGCATCCAAGGATGCAGGTGGATCCTAATTGGGCCCGCTCTAAGCTAGCCAAAGAACTACTTTTAACGTTTTACAATAAACTGTTACCAGCGTGAAGATTTATCATGTGCAGTTAACAATAATTGAGTTAAAATAGGCAACCCGATTGACTGTCCAAAAGAACACACCAATAAGTACTGAATAGGTCAAGATATTCTTTCTAGCTAAGGTTACATATTGCGCCCTCATGTATTTTGTTAAAAATTGCACTTTAAAATAGTAAGAGTTTACCAAAATCCCAAAGTCATGTTCTTATTTATTTAGCTACATAAGCTATACAGTGTGGTCCATTAAGTGTGCAACAAATGGGACATTTTTTTATTAGTTGTAAAACCGAAATTTAAATACCGCCAAAAGTTAGTGCATGTTCGATAACCATGTCAGATGCCCTTAGAATGGCTTCAAGTCAAACAATATACAGGGCAGGACAAAAAATATGAAATTCGTTCAAGAATAAAGTTACCTTATTTAAAAAAATATAGCAAAATTTTATTGAGAAAAGTTGTTTAGAATTAAAAGTTATGCTCAAATACAAAGTCACGGCCTCCTATTCGAATTTTGATTCTTTTTTTGGAAAATTTTGTATTATTCCCGTATTATACATATTTTTATTATTTTGATTTTATTAAGAGTTTTTCATATGTAAATTATTATTAGTAAAGCATTTGCCTTGTTAAAAAGAATATTTGCGAAATTCTAAAGTTCTGTTAAATATCGTTGCAACAAACATGAAGTGGACGCTTACCTAAAAAAATTTAAATCCAAGTAAATTTTACAAATACGCTTCAAGTTGCTAAAAGTTATTTAAAAGGGATGTGGTTGTGGCTACTTTAAATACATATAAAATCAAAATAATAAAAATATGTATCATACGGGCGTAATACAAAATTTTCCAAAAAAGAATCAAAATTCGAATAGGAGGCCGTGACTTTGTATTTGAGCATAACTTTGAATTCTAAACAACTTTTCTCAATAAAATTTTGCTATATTTTTTGAAATAAGGTAACTTTGTTCTTGAACGAATTTCATATTATTTGTCCTGCCCTGTATATTGTTTGACTTGAAGCCGTTCTAAAGGCATCTGATATGGTTATCGCACATGCACTAACTTTTGGCAATATTTAAATTTCGATTGTACAACTAATAAAAAAATTTCCCATTTGTTGCACACTTAATGGACCACACTGTATATACCTCATATCGCTATGGCTACTTTGTAATTAACTTTATATTTGATTTCATGAGCGATTATGATCAACTTCGTCTTATTCTAAATATTAGTGGATGTGATAATGGTAAGTACTTATACTAATTTCTAATTATTATTTAATTGGTGTGTTAAAAATTAATACATAAATACGGCTTGCATAAATATCGAGTGGCAAAAAAGGCAGCCGCAGTCGCCTCCACAGGGTTGCTCTCCGGAGATGCCTAACTTTACTAAAGCCCGCAACTTTGTTGCTAATAAAATCACCGATTTGTAGTCACTGGTTTGGTTAGTACGCTCACGGGTGAGTTTGAGGTTCTGCCCACTTCACCTTATCCCGAGAGGCTTCGGACTACCCGAGGCACATGCAATCGTCCGAGCTTAAGAAGCAAGCTCGACGTCGCAATCACTTGCGAGAGGTTTGCCTTCAAACATTTTTTGAGGACACACGGGTCAAATTTTGTTTTTTTTACAAAATGTATGCGGTACCATACTACGGAAGCTATATTCCTGTAGAACCATTTTGGTAGATTCCTGAGTTTAAACAGTTTTCCATCCGAGGTCGTTCTAGCTTAAACATGAATTTGGTAAACTGTAATCAACAAGTTGTTACAGACAGCGGGGGACTAACAGCTAACAGCAGAATATTTTGATATGCTCAGATACGACAGAAACAGTTTATTTATAAGATTGAAAATATCATAAACAAAGCCTTTTATGCAAATATAACACAAGGCATTTCAGATATGCAATATTATATACTGCTCCACAAATGAACTGGACCATTTGCATATATTGATGCAATTTTTAAAAATATTTTCCAAAAGAACAGTCATGGCATTTTTGGTAACCTTTCATGATTGTGTCACTATAAAAAACATTTGTTTTCATAATTTGGTTTAAAGAAAACGAAGTCCATTAATAAAATACTATCATTTTAAAATTTGAATTTTGCCCAAATGTTGATAGCACATTGCATACAAAGTATGCCAAATCGTTGCCAAACATTTTTAAACGTTCCGAAGGGACTCAAAGAACTATTAATTAACCTTTTTACTTTTTTGTGTTTCCTCTTATTTTTGTGAAATATAGTTTTTTTATAATTTTATAATTTTTACTTCCTTTGTCTTTCAGACGAGGGAAGTATTGTAATCACGAAAAAATCACCTTCCGAGATTTTTTCAGATCTTCACGTTTCAAGGTCCCTAGATGACGAAAAAGCGGTTTTCTCAATTCCGTCAGTCTGTCTGTCTGTCTGTCTGTCTGTCTGTTGGCAGTATAGCTCAAAAACTATTTGTCGGAAGAAGACGATACTTTGCATACATATTATATATCTACCTCGCATGAAACTGGTACAATTTCATACAAATATATACAGGGTGAGCACCTTAAATTTTGTTTTATTTTTGCGTTAATTTTGAAATAAAAGGAAGTAATAAGTTTCACATAGGCCAGGCTTTACATTTGCCGAAAATAAGACTTAACCGATAAAGGATAATGTCACAAAACAGTAAAAATGTTTCAACTATTACGCCGTGCTTTTCAAGTGACGCGCGCGCCGGACTTTTCCCGAAGAGACGCGGTAGCGCAGATGGAATTTCGCCGTACTTATATCCTCTGAGGAGATTCGGTTAGGATCGAGCATTCTGCAGAGCTGCAGATGAGGCGGGTTCAAACCCCAGCGAAATATTTTTTTTTAAATTTGAAAATGTATTTAATTTATTAGAAACGTGAAGATATTTGTACTCCTAACTTAATTTGATCTTTAAAATTATTTTGTGCCACAATGTCGACGAGGGAAGTTTTGGGTAAAGCCTTTTACAGATTTTTTAATTTTATTAATATGATTTTGTTAATTCTTCAGTTGATATTTGAGGATAGTGCAATTAAATATGCTTAATATGTGTATACTATGAAACAAAAGCTCTTATATGTATATTTTATGACGTAATGTAATAAATACAATCTTTATGGGTCGTCCAGTTCATTTGTGGAGCAGTATATTTAACGTGCAAGAGTGACTATATTGTATATTAAATTGCAGTCCCTTTCTGAAACAAGGACTCCCAGAATTGTTAGCGTTTTTCATAGTTAGCTCCTAGAAAATTTGCGAAGAAATCGAATAAATTTTGTTTGCGTTTGCTTCATGTAAGTAAGTTATGCAAAATTTGTAGACAAAATATCTATTCCATTATATAACTTAGATTTTCTTCTAAACATAATACTTTTGCAAGGTGTCCTGTAGTTCAACCGACAAACTTCTGGATTGTCGAGGACGTTGAAACATACAAATTTTAAATACAAACTTTTTCTTTTAAATCCCTCCGCTTCGAGTTACACTCTTCTAAATAGGAGGGTTAAAATTAAGTTTGAATCCTTTTAATGAAAACTGGAAAAAGGAATAAAAGTCGAAATTGGCAGATATGTTCTACCAATAGCAGCCTCCTTTATGTTTTTTTTTAAATTTCTACGTATGAGTGATCCTAAAGAGTTGAAGTTAGCAGCCTTTATAAACATTTTTTAGAACTTTTTAACGGACACAGGGCTCTTAATTTATTACAATAACTAAGTAAACAATAATAATTAATAACTCATCTACGCAGAGCAATGTTTGTAGATATTACGAAAAAACTGCGAGTTTTCAGCTGTGGCGTCTTTATAATCTTGGGTCCTTGCATTACGTTGAAACTGCTATATCGCCGATTCTGCAGCGCTCACAGTTTTGTCCGTAATTCCCATACAAGTTTGGAGCTGGTTTTCGGAAAGCTCATAGCAGCTGACGGCTGCTTAGTGCATATGATACGAGCGAATGTGTAAACACAACTCATGCTGACATGCTTTTTGTATATTGTTTTTCATATTTTATGCTGAATCGATCATCCATCTCCGGATTTCTCTACTCATACCTTGTTATATTATAGCGGTGGAATGGATGATAAAATAAATTGACCATTATAGAATAGTTACTCATCTCTAATGACAGATACGATGCTGCCGGCTGGGAGGCTTAAGCCCATGAGCTACTGAGAATCCTCCGCCACTGGTAAAAAAATAGTATATTATTATACGAGCTTATAATAGTATATTATTTTTTTTTAATTATTTTTTTATTAATTTTCAGTTTCAGATAAAGATAAAGTAGTGCATGATGCATATCGTTAGATTGGTAATGACATTTTCTATCTAATGGCAAAATGGCCCTTAGTAGATGCCATTTAAAAAAAGTGACTTTTTCTTAAAAAACGAGTTTAGCAAATTATATTCTTTTATTAAATGTTTGTTATTGACCTTATTGATAAAATAGCTATTATTAAGAGTTGCTAGAGTCAATTAGAAAAAAATTCTAAGTCGAAGCCTTTTATGGTAACAAATAAAAATTGAAAAAATAATTTTTTTGTTTAAAAAAATTGAAATTTGGTAAGACTATTATATGTAATTTGACTCGTAGCATTAAAAAAACATAAAATATACAGGGTGTTCCATTTAAAAAATCAAAGTTGGTATTATTTCTGGTAAAACAGGAAGTCAGCCATTTTGACTATATTTATCAGCCAATCAGAAATTATGTCTAGTATCTTGGTATAAAATTTTATCCAAATCGATCCATAAATAAAGAAGATATAAGCATGGCCCTAGTCTCATTGTCACCCGGTATATCTTCTTCTTCTGAAAGTGCCTATCCTCTTTGGATGTTGGCGATCACACTAGCCCATTTTATTTTATTTGCAGCCGAGCGAAAAAGTTTTGCGGATGTCAATCCGGACCACTGCCTCAAGTTCTTAAGCCAAGATATTCGTCGGCGTCCTGGTCCTCTTTTACTGTCGATTTTTCCTTGCAAAATTAGTTGTAGTAGGCGATATTTACCATTACGCATGATGTGCCCGAAGTAGGACAACTTTCTTTGTTTTATGGTGGTCATGACTTCCGGTTCTTTTTGCAAGCGACATAGGACTGTATGGTTGGAGATATGGTATGTCCATGAAATGCGTAGCATTCGACGGTAGCACCACATCTCGAATGCTTCTAGGCGCTTGCAGGAGGCATTTGTAAGTGTCCATGCCTCTGCCCCGTATAACAGTATGGAGAACACGTAACACCTAAGAACACGAAGACGAAGATCAAGATTCAGCGAACGGTTGCACAGTACCTTATTTAGTCTTTTGAAAGCGTTTCTGGCATTTTCAATGCGGCATTTAACTTCTATTGAGTGATCCCAACTATCGCTGATTCTGGTTCCCAAGTATGTAATGCTCTCTGTTCGTATTAAAGGTGTATCTCCTGTTGAGAATTGTGTAACAATATTGGTATTTTTACTGACTACTAATACTTGTGTTTTCTTACAGTTGAGCTTCATTCCGTATTTTTCGCTTGCTATAGTTACCCGGTCTATTAACCTCTGGAGGCTGTCTGCACTGTCTGCAAGAAGGACAGTGTCGTCAGCATACCTGAGATTGTTTATCACTTCTCCATTTATTTTTATTCCATGATCTGTGTTTTCAAGGCTTTCCTGGAACAATTTTTCGGAGTAGGCATTGAAAAGAGCAGGAGATAATATACAGCCCTGTCGTACTCCTTTTCTCACATTGAATTCCTTAGATGTTTGACCGTCTATGCGAACAATAGCTTTCTGGTGTTTGTATAAATTGGAAATAATTCGTATGTCTTTATCGTCGACATTCGATGTGCGCAAGATCGGAATGAGTTTATCATGATGTACCCTATCAAACGCCTTCTCGAAGTCTCTAAAGCAAGCAAATATATCAGCATTGACATCACGAGCTCTCTGAATGAGGACCTGAATGCTAAAAAGTGCCTCTCTTGTGCCGAAACCATTTCGGAATCCAAATTGCACGTCTGATATGTTTTGTTCTAGTTTGTTGTATATACGACAATGAATGATACGTAGGAAAATTTTCAGAACGTGGCTCATGAGGCTGATAATACGATGATCTTCGCATTTGTTAGCGTTGGATTTCTTTGGTAAGGGTATGAATATTGATAGTAACCATTCTTTAGGTAGATTACCGGAGTCGTAAATCATGTTGAAAAAGCGTGTTATAATTTCGAGTTGGCTATCCTCAAGTAATTTTAGCAGTTCCCCGTGTATTTTATCGGGTCCCGGAGATTTGTTGTTTTTTAATCTTTTGATAGCTGCTCTCACCTCGTCGTTTGTTATGTAGGGTCCGCTTTGAATCTGCTCTAGCGTCTCCAGTTGGCAATTATCTTCAAACAACTCCTCCATGTATTCTTTCCACCTTTTTAATTTATGATCTACGTCTGTTACTAGATTGTTATCTTTATCTGAGATTGTACCAGTTGACCTTGACTTATATATTCCAGCGGCTTCCTTAATTTTTTTGTGCAAGTTGAGAGTATCGTGTTTTCTTTGGAGTATTTCAATTTCGCTGCATTTTTCTTTTAACCATAACTCTTTGGCTTCTTTGATCTTTCTTAAAATTTTCCTGTGAGTTTCCTTGTACTCCTTATCATAGCGATTTTTATAGCTTCGTCGTTCCTCCATGAGCTTTATTATTTCATCCGTCATCCACTGTTGTCTTTTTATGGATTTCTCCATTTTCAATTTGTTTTCTGTTATTGAATTCAGTACACTTTTAAGTTTGTTCCAAGCATCCTCTATGTTACTATTGTTATCTGTGAATGTTGTTTTTAGTTTATGATTGATTTCTTCAGACACTTCTTTTCTTGTGTCGTCTTGTTTTAATTTTTGTACATCTATCTTAATTGTGTTTTTATGTTTTTGTATTCTCTTTAATCGTAACTTAATCTTGGCGAGTAAGAGGTTATGGTCAGAGTGAATGTCAGCTCCTGGATATGCTTTGATAGATGTTACTGCGTTCTGGAATCGTCTATTGATTAGTAAGTAATCAATTTGGTTGCGAATACAATGTCCTGGTTTATCTGCAGGTGATCTCCAAGTATATAGCCTTCTTGGTGGTAGCTGGAATTGAGTATTTGTGATGACATACTCTTCTTCCTGGCAGAATTGGATGAGCCGGTCGCCCCTGTCATTTCTGGTGCCAAGTCCAAAATTGCCGATTATATTTTTGACTACACCTTTACCGACTTTTGCGTTAAAATCCCCCATCATTATATTTAGCTCCTCTCTTTCTATGTGTTTCATTGTTTTCTTTATGTCCTCATAAAAAGTTTCAACCTCCTCTTCAGAATATTCTGCTGTTGGGGCATATATTTGAATGATATTCAAATTTATTGGTTTGGCTGATTTTTAACAAAGCAATTCTGTCAGAGATAGGCAGGAATCCGAGTACGGCATTAGACAAATCGTTGCGTATTATTATGGCAACTCCATTTCGATTTCTGGTGGAGTTGTCTCCGGAATAATAGATCTTATATCCTTCTACGGGGCATTGGCCGTTATCTGGCTATCTTGTCTCGCTACAACCCAAGATATCTATTTCCAATCGTTTAATTTCCTTTGTTATATTGGCTGCTTTACCTGACTGGTACATGCTTTGGACGTTCCATGTACCTACTTTTTGTATGTCTCTTGTTTGAGTAGAATGGTCGGTAATGGTTTTGCAGGGATTTCGCTGGATGACGACCTGGGAGGCCCTGCTACTCCCTCCCCTGCCGGATCTTGGATTCCGAATTCCATGATCAGTAACTTTATTATTCATGGTGTGTTTAGGCATTGTGATTATTCTTGGGACTTTAGAGCGGTGGTTTCCCCTTGCCTTCCGCCCCGCAGTATCACAGCCGGTAACATCATATGTGGTGGCCGCCTGTGAGTATCTGGTATTAGACCTGCCAATTACCGCAGCCCTAACCCAGTAATGGCATAGCTGCTGCCCTATCTCATATCCTCAGTGGATCCGCGGGTGTTTATTTGACGTAGTCTTATTGGGGCCTGGACACAACGCCCACTGGTCACAAACCCCAACTCAGAATTTGGTCATAACGCCCAACTTCGATTCTGGTCACAACGCCCAATTTGGTCACAACGCCCAATTTTTATTTTGGCCACAACGCCCAACTTGGTCATAACGCCCAAAAACGATATTGGTCACAACGCCCAACTTGGTCACAACGCCCACCGACGCCTGTTATAGGAGAGAGCTATAGACGCCACTTAAACCACCGTTTTGGCCATAACGCCCAACTTCGATTTTGGTCACAACGCCCAACTTGGTCACAACGCCCAATTTCGATTTTGGTCACAACGCCCAACTTGGTCACAACGCCCAATCTCGATTTTGGTCACAACGCCCAATTAGGTCACAACGCCCAATTTCGATTTTGGTCACAACGCCCAACTTGGTCACAACGCCCAACTTTGATTCTGGTCACAACGCCCAACTTGGTCATAACGCCCAAGTTTGATTTTGGTCACAACGCCCAACTTTGATTTTGCACATATCGCCCAGGCGGCACAGAAAGTAAGAAAAATGTGTATCTAAAATGAATAATAATAAATTAAACTTTTAAAATGAGGTAAGAGGTAGGAAAATTTTCAAGTTCCCGTAAGTAGTATTAATATTATTTATTTTTCATAATAATTCAGTGGCGTAATGCGTTGTCCAAAAAGTTTCTAAATTCGGATTATAACATATAAAGTTGTATTTTTTTATATGGAACTCATAGTTAGCTGTGGCATTATGAGAAAGAGGATTTTCTCCCATTTCAGTGACATATGTCGTATGGGATCGATTTATTCATTTTCACTACTTTATAGCAACAATTCACAATTTTTAATATTTCGTCGTTTTCCAGTTAAATACTTGTGCCATTTAGAGTATACGTGATTAAACAAAGTTTTTGCGTTGTTTTAATATCACCGTTTGATTGATAGAATTAATCACGTATGATTGTTGCTTATAATATTATAGTGTCCTTCATATATCCATTTATCAGAACATTTTATTGTCCATTAAAACCTCTGCAGTTTCTCAAATTAAAAATGCATTTGCAAAAATGTAAATATTCTACTTCTATACGAAAGAGGTTCGAAAATATGAAGATGATTGAAAAAAAAAGTACTCTTATTTTTCAAAATACACAAAAATGTTAATTGGAAGTATTTTTTATAACTAAGGCCCGGATTTCTAGGCATTTGCCTACTTGATTGTGATGCAGACAGCTAAATAACTTTTATACGAAAATCCGTTTCGTAAGCTACTGATGATTTTAAGCCATATTTTATTTTCCCTAAACTGCCTATTTTTAGTTTCAGTGCCTAATTGACTTATTTCGCGTTTTTTACACCTATGATTTGGTTTTTACATTAATTTTCGTTTTTGTTTAAAATATTTTTAGAAATATTTTAAAGAAAATGTTTAACCCCAAATTTAAATGCATCTGTACAGTTGTTTATTCTTAGAATTTACATCACCAGTTAAACAGGTAAACCATGCTGGGTTGCTATCCTAATCCTTTTAAGGGTTTATCTTTTTAATCCCTGCATTGTCGAGCGGTTACCTTCTCTTTATATGAGGGTTGTTACTGTAGACCAGTTCTCCTTAGAAAAATACTTAAGGAAGAGAACCTTTATGTACTGATATCATCATAATAGAAAAATTACAAAAACAATTAAAAGAAGCCCCAGGAAAAATGCAAAGATAGTTTCTTCGCTACTAGAATCTCTTTAAAAAACAGTGTATTAAGAATTGCTACAAATTAGCAAAATTTTGTTGGGCGATTCAACAATATAACCAAATAAAGTTAGAAGTTCGGATCTTCAAGTTTACAAGTATGCACCAATTACTTCCTGTGACAGCATATACACAAATTTTTTAGACCAGAGAAGAAGTTGTACACCGAAATATCTAGAAAAAGTGTTAGTTTGTTATATTTAATTTATAGGCGTTTGTATGTAGGTATAGGCTTTACATTATTTTATATTCTTAGTTGAAGAAGCAATAAATATAATACGTCTATGTTAATATTATTATTTTTATTATTAATGATGTTATCACATTTTTTAAGCTGTTTTTAACATATTTTAGCCATTTGCTACTAATTTTTCCCACATTTTTTATTATTTTTTTGTGCCTAGTTAGCTGCCTATTTTGACTATTTGGTGCCTATATAATGCCTATAATCTATTTTTTATGCCTATTTGCCTGCCTATTTTGGACTTTTTTAATGCCTAGAAATCCGGGTCTTAGTTATAACATATCTATTAATAGAATTAATAGAATTTAACAAATGTTAATGAGAGCGATTAATAATCGAGACATTTTAATGCTCGAGCGCCAGCCAGCGAGTTAATTGTAGATATTATTAATCGCCGATTAACATACGAGTTAGTTACAATATTTTTCCGTTGATCGTACATTATTAATTTGAAGAAAATCTAATTTTATTCCATGAAAAGAATTTGACACTTACACTCGTATGCATAGTCGTTCGCCAGCGGCTCGCCGGCGAGTCGCCGGAGTTTCGTTATGAATAGTATGTTGGCGGCACTGTACGTCTATGTCAAATGTGAGGTTATCAGGTTAGGTTTTCCGTCAGTTTTGACAGAAATTGACACAAAATCTAACCTGCTAACCTCGAATTTGACATAGACGGACAGTGCCGCCAACATACTATTCATAACGAAACTCCGGCGACTCGCCGGCGAGCCGCTGGCGAACGACTATGAATACGGCTGTTTTAACGTTTTGACATTAATGGTACCGGGTGACCATGAATGGTTGTGATTTTTTTCTTAGGTTGGCCCTGTTTATGTTGGTGACGTTGTAAGTCTATGTCAAATATGAGGTTAGCAGGTTAGGTTTTGAATCAGTTTTTGTCAAAAATGACGCAAAACCTAACCTGTTAACCTCGAATTTGACATAGACTTACAGTTCCACCAACATAAACAGATTTTTAAAATCGTTTATTAATAAAAAAATTATTCATTAATAAGGGTCATTAATAGACGATTCTCTATACATTAATGAAACCCATAAATAAACGATCAACGGAAAAAATGATAATTGATTTTAAATTGTTATTTGATCCGTTTGTTATTAAATTATTTAAAAATTTGACACAAAAATGAAATTTGTTTGCACTGATTTCGAATCACGTAATATCCTGGTTGCTAAGTAAGGGGAAACTCAGGTTTGACAATACACGTTTATCGTATCCGTTGATAAGTTAACTTTGACGAATTTCATTTGGTAATACACAGCGTGGTAAGAAAAAAAATAGGAGAAACTAGAAAAACATGTTTTCGGAGCAAGACTTTATGTTTGACACCTACTTTTAATCTCTTTAAATAAAATTTTTGTCTATTTTGAAAAATAACGGTACTTTATTCTTGAACCATTTTCATATTTTTGAACCTCCCCTCTATACCAATATATTTACATTTTGGCAAGTGCATTTTTTGTTTGAGACGATGTAGAAACTTGTATCAGGAATAAAACACTCTGATAAATGGATGATAAAAAATCCATGTGTTACAAATTTATGAGGGGCAGTATATGTTATATTATACAGATTGGTGGTGGATAGTGTGAACATAGGCAGTCCATTGAGCTAGAATAAATGTTATGGGCTTTGTATGCGTTAGACAGAAGTAGACATATATGATTTAAAATCTAGTATCCTAGAATTCAGTGTTTTCTAAAAACAAAACCTTTTGATTCTGCGAATACTAGATGTTAATCGCATATAGGTCTGTTTATACCTAACGCATACAAAGTCCATAAACTGTATTCAGACACATTTGATTACTTATGTTCACATTTTCCGCCACCAATCTGTATATTATGATATATAACACTGGAATGGGAAAAAATCCTCTTACTCATGATACCACATACAACTATGGATTTCATCTACAAAAATACAATTTTATGGTATAACTAGAATTTTAAAACTTTTTATAAATAGCTGACTACCCACTGCATTCGTATCGAAAAGGTGCCAGAAGAACGTCAAATTACTTTTATGTATTTTTATAAATAAGCGAGATACTGTTAAAAAACGAAAAATCGAAAAATTCAATTTTTGTTTATAACTCGAAAACCGAAGACGATAGCCCATTTTGGTTTACACCATTAAGCTTTTCTCGAAAGAAGAGTTGGAGGATGGGGGTCCATTTTTCCATATCTCCTATAGTTATCGAGATTCCCTATGAAAACATCGAAATTGCCTTAACCTGTAGACTGTGCGACAGCGACCACGCTTGTTCACGAAAATAAATTTGAGCCCCCTTAGCAAAAGAAAAGATAATTAGGTATTGTAGGTATCCGAATGTTAAGAATTTGCTAAGTCTTGTAATGTGTATTCTGAATTTCCACCCATTGAGTTTTCCGTCGAAATTTTAATGCCTCTAATGTTCTCTCGCGGAAGGCAAGTTGGGTTGAAATGACAGAATTGGTTAAATTGCTAGTTATCTTTATACAGATTGGTGGCGGAAAATGTGAACATAAGTAATCAAATGTGTGTGAATACAGTTTATGGACTTTGTATGCGTTAGGTATAAACAGACCTATATGCGATTAACACCTAGTATTCGCAGAATAAAAGGTTTTGTTTTTAGAAAACCCTGAATTCTAGGATACAAGATTTAAAATCATATATGCCTACTTCTGTCTAACGCCTACAAAGCCCATAATAGCTATTTATGCAACAAGTGCTAAAAATCGACGTTTATGCACCAGACATGAAAATTATGAAACGAAGCCGAAGGCTGAGTTTCATAACATGTCTCGTGTATAAACGACTTTTAGCACGCGTTGCATACAATATTTTATCTACGACCTTAATTTTACTGTTATTAATCCATAAATATCAATTTAACAAAAGTTTGCATCTACGAGACTTATAATTTATGTCATAATAAACAGTAGCCTATGACGCGAGGGCAAATGTTTACGAAGCCAGTACTGTCAAGGTCAGTTACGGAAGGTAATTATCAATATTCCACATGTGACTGTATTCATTACATAACGCTTTAATTATTTCAAAAATACTTTACCTGTAACGCAAGAAGCAACTAGAATAACTTTACTTCACTTCCAGTTCGAAATTGTAGTTTTATAACCTCACATGGGCTAAAAGTGAACAGCTGATTTCTTTAACCACGCTAAACTATAAAACGTCACTTTTAGTGAAACTAGCTAGCGCTAAAAGGCCTACTTTTAGTAGTGGTCGTAGATAAAATGTATTCTAGCTCAATGGACTGCCTATGTTCACACTATCCACCACCAATCTGTATAATATAACATATACTGCCCCTCATAAATTTGTAACACATGGATTTTTTATCATCCATTTATCAGAGTGTGTTATTCCTGATACAAGTTTCTACATCTTGTCAAACTAAAAATGCACTTGCCAAAATGTAAATATATTCGTATAGAGGGGAGGTTCAAAAATATGAAAATGGTTCAAGAATAAATTACCGTTATTTTTCAAACTAGACAAAAATGTTATTTAAAGGGGTTAAAAGTAGGTGTCAAACATAAAGTCACAGTTACTTGCTCCGAAAACATTTTTTTCTGGTTTCTCCTATTTTTTTCTTACCACGCTGTGTATTACCAAATGAAATACTTCAAAGTTAACTTATCAACGGATACGATAAACGTGTACTATCAAATCTGAGTTTCCCCTCACTTAGCAACCAGGATATTACGTTATTCGAAATCAGTGCAAACAAATTTCATTTTTGCGTCAAATTTTTAAATAATTTAATAACAAACGGACCAAATAACAATTTAAAATCAATTATAATTTTTTCCGTTGATCGTTTATTTATGGGTTTCATTAATCGTCTATCAATGACCCTTATTAATAAACGATTTTAAGAATCTGTTTATGTTGGTGGCACTGTAAGTCTATGTCAAATTCGAGGTTAGCAGGTTAGGTTTTGCGTCAGTTTTGACACAAACTGACTCAAAACCTAACCTGCTAACCTCATATTTGACATAGACTTACAATGTCACCAACATAAACCGTGCCAACCTAAGAAAAAAATAACAACCATTTATGGTCACCCTGTACCATTAATGTCAAAACTTTAAATGTCAAATTCTTTTCATGGAATAAAATTAGATTTTCTTCAAATTAATAATGTACGATCAACGGAAATATATTGTAACTAACTCGTATGTTAATCGGCGATTAATAATGTCCACAATTAACTCACTCGCTAGCGCTCGCGCATTAAAATGTCTCGATTATTAATCGTTCTCATTAACATACTTGTTTCTTAAATAGCTATTAATAGATATGTTATAACAAATACTTCCAATTAACATTTTTGTATATTTTGAAAAATAAGAGTACTTTTTTCTTCAATCATTTTCATATTTTCGAACCTCCTTCGTATAGGAGTAGAATATTTACATTTTTGCAAATGCATTTTTAATTTGAGAAACTGAAGAGGTTTTAATGGACAATAAAATGTTCTGATAAATGGTTATATGAAGGACACTATAATATTATAAGCAACAATAATCATACGTGATTAATTCTATCAATCAAACGGTGGTATTAAAACAACGCAGAAACTTTGTTTAATCTTGTATATTCTAAATGGCACAAGTTTTCAACTAGAAAACGACGAAATATTAAAAATTGTGAATTGTTGCTATAAAGTAGTGAAAATGAATAAATAAATTCCATACGACATGTCACTGAAATGGGAGAAAATCCTCTTTTTCATAATGCCACAGCTAACTATGAGTTCCATATAAAAAATCCGTTGTGTTGTGACCAAGTTGGGCGTTGTGACCAAAATCGAAATTGGGCGTTGTGACCAAGTTGGGCGTTGTGACCAAAATCGAAATTGGGCGTTGTGACCAAGTTGGGTGTTGTGACCAAAATCGAAATTGGGCGTTGTGACCAAATTGGGCGTTGTGACCAAAATTGAAATTGGGCGTTGTGACCAAGTTGGGCGTTGTGACCAAAATCTAAGTTGGGCGTTGTGACCAAGTTGGGCGTTGTGACCAGAATCGAAGTTGGGCGTTGTGACCAAATTGGGCGTTGTGACCAAAATTGAAATTGGGCGTTGTGACCAAGTTGGGTGTTGTGACCAAAATCGAAATTGGGCGTTGTGACCAAATTGGGCGTTGTGACCAAAATTGAAATTGGGCGTTGTGACCAAGTTGGGCGTTGTGACCAAATTGGGCGTTGTGACCAAAATTGAAATTGGGCGTTGTGACCAAGTTGGGCGTTGTGACCAAAATCAAAATTGGGCGTTGTGACCAAGTTGGGCGTTGTGACCAGAATCGAAGTTGGGCGTTATGACCAAATTCTGAGTTGGGGTTTGTGACCAGTGGGCGTTGTGTCATAGCCCCCTTACCCCCGTCTTATTCACACCTGTCCTGCATATCTACAGGAACGTTCCCTATCAGCCATTGGGACGCGCCGTGTCGGGGTTGAGGACTTCCCCTTCCGAGCCTGTATTCCAAAAGGTTCTGTGCGCCTCCTACTCAGTTCAGTGACCCTCCCTCAAGGAAACTAAAGCCCGGCACGGTATATCATAATTGATAAATAATCACAAAATAACAACGGTATTGTTTAATAGTTGTAAATAAAATATATTATGATACAAAGCATTTTGTCGCATTTTTATGAATAATTGTGGTGTGCATCAAAAGTTTAGTTTTTAGACAAAAAAGATAAGTTTGGCGAGGAAACTAAAAGAGGTATAAAAGCTTTTGAATAAATTAGGCTTTCTAGTTCATATTTTTGTATAATAAAATTCGGGTCCAATAAAAAGTTTTGATATAACCATCCTCTTTAGGAAAGAATAACTTGTCGCGGAAGGATTTAAAAACAAAATGTTAATAAGCTAAATGTTTATGTTTCAACGTTCTCTATAACCCTCGGAAGTTTGTCGGTCGAAGTACACGACATTCTGTATACTTATTCGATACCATAGAATTCAGATCTTATAGATCTGACTATAAAAATATATACACATAGACTGTGCTTACTTATGCTACATCTTTCTGTTTTACAAGTAGTACAATAAGACGCATAATTTTATGTTACCAGTTGTGACACTGGTTTAATTATTCTTTTGAACTTGTTTACAATTTAGTGGATTAACTCTCGTACTGCTTGGGTAAGTTTCGCCTGTTGGTTTCTGGGGTTTACCCGATGAACAGTTTGTTTGAATCTATTTCCAGGTACTATACTGAAGGAGCGATGGTTGTTTAACTTGGACTATTAACTATCCATGCGAATAATTACAGCAGGATTAACAAAAGTATTTGACTTATTACCTTCC